>JAHPZR010005909.1:10000-37500 GCA_019787425.1 Platygyra sinensis | reverse complement strand
ATTATCAGAAACAGGCTTTAGAAAGTTACCTTGAAGATCTGAAAAAGGAGTACGAGTCATTGTCAGAGGCACACAATTCTTTGGAACAATTGAATAGCAACTGGGCAGCGCAAAACATAGAACAGAAGACTAAAATAGAAACTATGCTGAAAGAAGAGGATGAATTAAAAGTGCGTCTTGTCCAAGCTGAGGAGAGAATTCAGTCAGAAGGAGAAAGGAATGAAGAGCTAAAGAATACTTATTCAAATGAGGTATTTTACCTTTCAAAGAATCGGTAGGAAAAGTCCCTTCGTCTGGTGGGTAGTGAAATATAAGACGAAGGACTTTTCTGAAAGTCTACTCGGTTCATTGAGTGCTTCGTTATAGACTATGAGCTATCACAGGAGCCCATTTCTAGGAACCTGCAACTCCCATAATAAGCCAATGCAACGGCATTTTTGCAGACCAGTCTATTTAACAATTATTCCTCGAGCCCGAATGGGCTCAGAGTCCGAGCCCATGAGGCCGAAGGCCGAATCGGCTATTGACTCAGAGCCCATGAGGGCGAGAGGAATAATTGTTTTAGTAAAATGCAACTAGTTAGTCAAAACTATATCGAGACAAAACATCTTTCGCTAGTTAAAGCCATTGTTTTGGTTTTCAAAGCCGGTGCTTTTCGCTGCTAGTGGGCTATAACAAATAGCCTACTAGTAGCTCAACCAATCAGAACGCAGCATTGATAATAGACCACTAGTGGATTTTACTAATTTTAGATATTTTTCCCGCGAAATAGGTCAGTTCCAGTCTACAAGGGCACGCTTCGGTAAGAATAAAACAATGCGGCCTCACGTGAACATGTCCACATCATGTCGATATTCCAACTAAATAGTCCGTGCTTGGGATTGCAATAGCCCTTTTCACGGTTAGCTTTCCTCATTTGCATTACAATAAAATCTAGCATGTATGCGAGGCAATTTCGGGCTATTTCGCACTTTTAGCCCGAAATTGCCTCGCATTCACGTTGATTTCATTGTAATGCAAATGAGAAAAATTAACCGTGAAAAGGGCTATTGATCAGGCTGCTGCGTGGATCTGAATTAGAGATAAATTCAAACTAAAAATAGATCGGTCTCTGAAAACGCCGTGATGTCCAGGAATATGGAGTAGTTGCAGGCTCCTAGTGATGGGCTCCTGGCTATTTCTGCCTTCGTCAGTGGGAGCTGATTGTCTTCCTGAAGTTGTCGTAAATGTTATGCAAGCTTGGTTTAAGTAAGAATACATGTATTCCGGGCGGATATTATCTAATGTGATTTAGATCTTTGCTTTCAGTGAGTCAGAAGATAAGCAAATGAAACAGTCACAAAGAATACGAATGCTGTTGAGAAAATTGATCTATGCTAAAATTACACCTTAAAAGTACTGTTCCCCGTATAAAGTTTCTTCCTGAAGTTGCAGAAAATGGATCAACGCGCAGTAATTAAATACATTCAAACAAAAACGTCATGAATTTCTGGTATACCAAATGAATGCAGGTTTTCACTCAAAAGAACGCTCTCATGAATGTTGTTCTATCACTGAATAAGATACTAACTCTTGCTTGTTTAACACACTAAGGAGATCAAAACAAAGATGCTCCTTAGTTATTAGTAACGTGTAACTGTTTCAGATTTCATCTCTAAAAGAAACCCTTCAACAAGTCAAATTGGACTATAAATCCGAAACAGAGCGTGTGGAGTCTTTGGAAATTCAATCTACAGCAAGGATACAAAAGATTGAAAATCTTGAACAAGAGCTCCTGAAGAAAGAAAGAGAACAAGTTTCTAACAAGAGAGAAGTTAGAGATACTACATCTCAAACTGAAGATGGTTTTCGTGAGGTAACCGAGGGCTAGATTTTACTGATCAACTTCAAATGACTCTATTGCAATAGGGTTCATAATTACAGTCTGTAGCTATAGTCCCTTATGGCCCTGGCATTACTTACCAGAAAAGTCTGTTCTGATGTTGATCAAAATCCAGTTTATTCGCATTGTGAAAATTATTTAAATCTTACAACAAATACACTGACAGGATTTAAAATTGAACTTTCGTTTTGCACTGTCAACAATTAACAGAACAATTTTTCTTTCACGAAGGGAATCCACCTCTAAACCTCTTCTATTAACCTCGAGAGTAAACAAGTTTATATATGGCTCTATTCTTTTTTTCAGAATCAGAATCGCCAAATATGCAATGATAAGGAAGATCACGAAATTGGCCTGTATTTTGCATAATTATGACATATAATAATATACAAGCAACAATTTCTGCATTGTGATTGGTTAAGAACATGTCAATTAATCCCAAATCAGTGCAAAAAAGTGCAATTGAGTGCAAAAAAGTGTAATTGAGTGCAAAAATGTGTAATTGAGTGCAAAAAAGTGTAATTAGTTTGAAAATGATTGACAGCTCCTACTTTGAGCTCAGACAAACAAAATGGCCGACAAAAATTAACCGAGATTGCAACTCTTTACCTCCATTTCAATACAATTATCTCATAACGAAGCAAAGTGCAAAGCTCAACAGCAACTTCTAAACTAGTAAAAGTGAAGTAGATATCACACAAAAGCCGCGAGGTCAAAAACCTGAACATAAATTAACTTGAGCTTGAGTGAATGGAAATATGCCGGCGTCGATCACGACTACATTACAAAATAAGTTGAAGAAGTAAATTTTAAAATTCTTGAGCACCACGAAATAAAACGCGAAGAAGGACCCAACAAGACGTCCTAAGAACCGGCCACATCTTACTTTCTAAGACAAAAAGTGCAAGCATTCTACTTTTGTGAAAGAACTGAAAAGGCGAGCTAAGAGATTAGAAAGGTCGTTCCCTAACAAAACCCGGTAAACTCAGGAGGCAAATCTAACCTGTACAACGTCCAGTGAAGAAGCTAAAGTCAGGCAGCAACCAGGAGAGGTTAAAAAAAGATGTCCTTCTTGGTAGATTTTAGCCTCGTTTCTCGGTATTTTGGTCAAAGTAACTTGTACCACGGCCAGGTTCAATAGTTTCTTGCACGCAGTTTCTCAATCACTCAAAAAACATTTGGCAAGAAAGCCGCATCAAAACCCCAGGGAGTTTTTCCTCTGCTTTGTGGTCAAGTTCTTCAATTCAACTGTGAGTAAAGGATTATTTTAACTGTAAAAAGAAACTGCTCAGTTTTTCAAAGACTACAAATTGCACTCGCCCTACGGGCTCGTGCAATTTTTTGTAATCTTTGAAAAATTTACTCGTGCTTATTTATTCCAAATTGCACTCGAAATCATTTGATTACCTATACTAACTGAAGGGTTGTATGGATAACAAGGATGTGATTATCATTTTTTTCATGTTCCCAAGGAGGCGCTCACTTGATTAAAGCCACGAGTTTTGAAAATGCACGAATATTCATTTTTTCTCTTTTTTGCGTTTTTAAGCATTTTTAAATTGTTACTAGTTGAAATTATTGCGATTAACGAGTTGTAGTTAGAATAGTGTATATATATATATATATTAATTTGTCATTTCTATGGTACACTAGTTAATAATTACATTAAATTAATTAATTTATATTGCAGCAGATTTCATCCTTAAGTGAGGAACTGCTGCGAGCCAAAGAGATTGGTACAAGTCAAGCGGAACGCGCAGATTACCTAGAGGATCAATGCACTTTGCTTAGAGAAAAGGTTAACGACCTGTCTCGAATAGTAGCGCAGAAAAAAGAAGAACAAATGCAAGATAGTGCAACCGTTAGCACTGCCGTGCAGACGGATGATGCGTCAAAGGCAAGTTACCTTTATCTGCCTCTATCAACATTGACAATATAACTAAATGTCTTGTTAACTGGTTGATTATTCTGAATCAAGTTGCATGTAACTGGAGGTAAGTGAACTGGTTTCTCTAATTTGCACCCCACCCGTCCCTACTCTTGTGAATTAATTCAATTACTGAACATTTTTTTTTTTAACTCTGCTATACGGAGCTAGCAATTAAGTTACTCCTGACCAACAAAACACCTGGAGAATACAGCATGACAGCCGGAGTAATAAACCCTTACCGCGGTTCTCTCTCGACGCTATCTTGGTTGGGGGCAATGAAATACATATGTGGGAAGGGCGGAGAATCAGATGTTTAGCAATTAAGCACAAATTCGAATTTCGACAAATATATGAGTTTAAAAAAGAAAGAAACCAGGTATATTATTAATTATAACCCACCCATTAATTTTTGATTGATTTTATTGGCTACTTTACGTCACGTGATCTAAATTGCCGGACAGGTATCACGCAATAACCCCCGCCCGCGTCGATATTTGTCCTCTGATTGTTTCCGTCGAGGAAAAACAGTCAGCCCAAGAATTTCAACTTTTCTTTTCTCTTATTTAATATGGAAGGAAACCAAACTGGTGTTACTGAGGCTAGCGATGATTACATTAAAAAGCTGATGGCAAGTGCTGTTCCGGAAAGTACAATAAAGTCACCAAAATACGCTGTCAATGTCTTTGAAGGTGGAGAAAGTCACGAGTAGACTTTTAATATTTAGTCCTACGTAAATTTAAACCGATTCATTTTACAAAATAAAGATTTAATACAATGTGATAACTAACTATAAAATAAACCAACCGTTCGCGTCCGACTTTAGCGTGGAGGAAGGAGACAAAAATTCCAGTCGCACTTGAAATCATGGAGTCGGCAGAATTGTCAACCATGTTGAAACCTTTTTTACGCAGAAACCAGAAAATTCAGTGGAAGGAAAACCATACAGTCGCAGCTTGGTCTGAATGCTCCAGAAAGTTTTGCAACTTCGGCATGGTTTAACACCATTCTCTACTTCGGAAAGAGAGGCCGTGAAAACCAACGCGAGATGAAACCCCAGTGACCTTTAGCTCAAAACAACAACAACCGGCTGAAGTACTTCATTTCAAGCGAGAGAGCGACGAAAAATCAGTCCACCTTCAAGTGCTACAGATTTTACACATTCCGTGTTTCACAGATGTAAATTCTGAGACTGAAATACATTTCTTTCTAGTCAAGTTTATGAACAGTACGTCGGAATATATGAACCAAAAGCGCTAAGTTTTCGAGTTTTTGATCCAAGGGAATCCAAGGGGCGTTACGAGAATTAAATTCAGTTGACAGCTTGTCAAATTTGGTCCAATCACAGTGGAAATAAAGTAAGTTAAACCAATCAAATTTACTTTGCTCCCTCACGTCAATCACCGCATTCGCCATCAGATCACCAATAGCTTTTTTATCATCAGTTTACGAGCGGTTTATTGCGAACTGAAAATTAATGGGAGGGTTATAAAATAAATAAACCCCTTTCTGGCTTGCTGGTATGTCGGCTGATAATGTCCTTGGCTGAGAGATTGTCCTCAAAATTTCACATTTGCCCTCGAAGCTTCGCTTCTCGGCCAAATGTTCATTTTTCGGACAATCTCTCAGCCGCGGACATTATCAGCCGACATACCAGCCGCCTGAAGGGGTTTATTTACTAATTATATGATGAAATCGCATTTGAGGGATATAGTCGTTGTTCGCGATAACATTTTGAGACATTTGTATGAAAAATAAAAAAAAGGAATCCTCGCCTCCCAACTAGCATTGTTCTTTAAATTCAAATCCTCTACAAATTTAGCACCGAACCCCAAACTTTGCATATGGTGTAATTTTTACATTTAGGGTAACTTGTAACTTTTCCCGCGTTTGCCCGGCTCAATCAGGATGGTGCTGTCTAAATAATATTCGAACCAACACTAAGCCCACACATACAGATTTTAACGAATAATGAAAGTATTTCTTTATGCTCTTTTAAATGCGATTATACTCTTTTCACAGATACACCCAGATGATCCACAAAATGGAAACCGCAGTCTTTACATAGAGGTTAATCAAGTACAGGCTAAAGGTTAGTATAGTTTTTATTGCCATGGTACCAATGTCGATATTTTAACAATAACATTTGGAAAGAATTTGCTAGTGGTCTCATCAGTTTGCTACTGGAAAAATCTTACTGGCAAAACTTTGCAAGTGGATTAAAAAGTTAACTTTGAACCCTGATTGCACATTAAAATCCTCCGAAGTACCCATAACTCTTAGTTCACGAAAACTTTGACAACGCTTGTTAACGCGTCTTGAAACCTAGCTTACATAATGTCGTGAGCACAAGGATACGGCTTTTTTTTGTACTTTATGGTATTGTGGTAAAATGTACAGCCGCCATCTTTTTTATACTGTAGGGAGGATTGATTTCATTGTCTCTCTTGTTTATAGATCAAAACATCAACGAGCCACTCTTCAAGGAGAGTGGCAAACAACCGCTTCAGGATGGGGGCACTTGCAACGACATGGACATAGTACTAAGGAAAAAGAAAACAGACACAGCAGGGCGGATGACAGAAGCTACAGAAAACAATGAAGACAACAAAGGCTGCAAACTGATTTGCAGTAATGACCGCGCCAAATGGCAATTAAAAATTGACGTAGGTAACAAAATTGACAACGAGAAAACCCACGAGCGTGAAACACTTGAGGACCCAGTATTAAGTAACGAAGTCAATGACAAGGGCTCCTTGGGAAGAAATAAAAGTAATAAAAGTAAGGTGACCCAGCAGTATCAAAAAGATCAGCCAAGGAACTCTGCAAACACAACCACGGCCACTGCTACGTCAAAGATTGATGTCCAAGATGGCTCTCAGTCACCGAAGCTGTCATCTAATAGTGCAAGGCATGAAGAGTCACCTAACACAGCACAAATTGATACCGGAATGGACAGGAAGATTACTAAAGATTTCACTGATTTACTGAAGTCAGATGAGTCCTCTATGGATTTGGGAAGTGTAATGCCGCAGGAAGGAAGTGAATCTCTGTTAATCTGTCAAGACTTTAATGAGGGTTGCGGTGCAGAAACTGGAGAAAAATCCCAATCGTCAGGCACTGAAAACAAGAAGAAAGATCTTACAGATATGTCAGGAGCCAATGTTAACAATACTTCACAAAAAGTGAAATCGCTTGGGAAGAGGGTAAGGTTTAATCTTGAAGGAAATGAAACTTCAAGTACCCTGCCATCAAACAGTACTGAAGAAATCAGCAAAGAGGAGACTAAAATAATGTTCTCTGATGAGGAGGATAAGGAAGACAAAGAAAAAAGTATTGACGAGGATGTTAGTCAGCGAATAAGTCGAATACAGAATTTACTGAGGAGTGATCGCTTGAGAACAAACCGGAAAAGAAAATACCCAGTTGTCTGAATGTTCATGTTCGGGGGTATATTGTTTAACAAACCATTTCAAACACAACAGTACGCTAGGAGTTTTTTTTTTTCAGGATAACATAGATTTCGCTCACATTTAGTGCCGTTAGCAACTTGAGTTAGACTTAGGCGGTACATTTGCAATTTAGTATGTTGAATATCGAGACGGCTCAAATTTATTCAAAGGGTAGGCATTTATAATTTCCTTGATATTTCTTGTACCCGTCTGGGTTTGGTAATTGTATGACAATTGCTACAGTAAATGTATTGCCACATTAAAGCATGTTTCCTCGAAATGGTCTTTGCGGGCGGTGGCGGACTGGTAGAGAGTGCCTACGATAAAAAAAACATTTCAAACAAACAAACATTTCCAAGAAAAAAGATGGGGAAAAATTGCAAAAAATAGTGAGGTAGTAAGTGTATGTCCACGTTTGCTATGCACATTTTTATGGAGAATTTAGATGTTGTCATAGTCTTGTTATAAAGGTTATAAAATAAACTCACCAAGCATTTCTTTTTTGTTTTTACTACAATCAAACAGCAAAACCACTTGTAGATATCGTTTGTCTTTTTATGTTTTAACTCGGATTATGAGGTAGTCATGAATCCAAGATACAAATATTGATGTAAGCTCACTCGATCCTTCTATTTCCTTCAGCCAATGCGATGGTCATGCAGTGTACAAAGAGTTCGCTGCGCGATACAATTTATTTACCAAGTGATACATATCAATTGCCACGATTCGTTAAAGAAGCTTATGGGAGAAATCCGTGACCGCCTGAGCATGCAGCTCGTTTTGTCCCTGCCAAGGGACTCATCAGAGACCTTTTTGTTTGGCAAACTCGTTGGGCATCGCATCGGACAAAACGAGCTTTGTAAGATTAGCCACGAAATTATCACAAGTTCCTGTCAACTCAATTTTATTGTTAATTTTCACTGGTGAATTTGTGCTGTAGGGAATCCTTATGCTATATAAGGCGAGACTGCTGTCATCATTGTGTTAGCGAACGGGACTTTGGGCGCGATACCCAACGAGTTTGCCAAGCAGAAAGGTCTCTGATGATTCCCTTGGCCAGGACGGAATGAGCAGCGTAAGACTAGCCACGAAATTATCACAAATTACTGTCAACTCAACTTTATCGTTGATAATGATGGTGATGACAATGATGATGATGATGATGACGATGATGACGATGACGATGACGATGACGATGGCGATGGCGATGGCGATGGCGATGGCGATGGCGATGGCGATGGCGATGGCGATGGCGATGGCGGTGGCGATGGCGATGGCGATGGCGATGGCGTAGGTGGTGGTGGAGATGGTGATGGTGATAAGGATAATGATAATGACTATGTTAATAAATTTATATAGCACCATTTCCCAGTGGTCCAATGGCGCTTTAAAAAAGTAAAGTTAATCCTAACGATAAATAGACAAGAAGTCTAAATGTTCTTACTAAAAGCATCTTTGCATAACTACATCTTAAGTGTAGACTTAAAATTGAAAGAGATACAGTTGTTCGTAATTCTAAAGGAAGGTCGTTCCATATGGTCGGAGCGGCAACTCACGGTAAAGGAGAGACCACGATACGTTTTAAGAGTAAATCTGGGAACAGAAAGTAAATTATGACAAGACCATCTTACCGTCCTGTCAGGCTTTTAAGGCCTAATAAGTTCCTTTATCTAACTGGAAACAAAATCCTGAAGGGCTTTAAATATAGCCATAGCGATCTTGAAAATAATTCTCAGTTCAACAGGAAGCCAGTGAAGGTTTAAACAAAACAAAGCTGTGACATGCTCAAATTTACTTGTTGAATAAATGAGTCTTACAGAACAGTTCAAAACACGTTGACCATAGAGGAGTGAACTGCAATAATCGACCTTAGCGTGATGAAGGCATGGACAAGTGTTTTGGCTGAGTCAACGAATAAGAACTTACGGATCTTGAAGATATTAAGCAAATGAAATCAAAGGGCTCTTAGAGCCAGCTCATCCATATTGATGGCAATCTTCATTGCACTGTTGTACCCTGCCAATGTGAACCAAAAGGGGAAAGAAAGGACTATTACAAACAGGGCTGGTTTAAGGTGGCCGAACACAGTTTACAAGTGCCTATGCCTAATTTATCATGACTTTTAAACTATTTATGCGTTGGAGCCCGTTTTATGCAAGAGTCAAGGTTAACCACAGAAATATTTATTCTAGCATTTTGACTATGGTGTGTGCCAATTGGCAACGGGGCTGGTTAAAATAAAGGTTTTTGTTTATTTTTTAAAAAATCTAGTCATTAGATTGTTTTCATCTTTTGCACACTAAGAGTTGACATGAAAACCCTTCTGTCAATACTGTTCTAATAAATTTTTGACATAGGCAATTTTCGTTATTCGCGGCTAGTCGTTTTCTGTATTATTAAAAATTCCCTATGTCAAAATTCAGATTATTTTTGATAGATCATTCACGTGGTCTCTGATTTATAATTCTGCCAAATTTCTTGAAATTCTAACGACTGGATCGTTAGAAATCGGCATGTTTCTGCTAAAGCAATCGGTCTCAATTTTTCGAGCAACTGCGCATTGGTTGCGTTTAACTGGGTTCTTTCGGTAACAAACAAAAGCTGAAAATTGCTGGGTTGTTTGCATCGTTACCTTTTCTAGCATATCTTTGTAATAAAAGACTAAAGCCATCAATACACTGCGTTCAATTATAGAGAAAAATAACACAGATAGTGCGGGTGTTAAGTAAATAAAATGATCGCTCTATTGACGAAATGTTTGTTTTTTGAAATCCTTGTGCACGCGCTAAATTGCGTCAGCACAAGCGCGAGCGAAAACTGTGTTCGGCCACCAAAAATGCTTAATAAAAAGGAATGGCTATAGACTGTGGAAACAATTTTATTCTTGCACATATGTAGTTCAACTTTATCGAAGTTAATATTCAATCTACTAACGGGGAGGGTAAGCGTGCAAAATAACTTCCGGCCGCAGCCTAATTTGAATCCCTAGTTCATTTCCGTCCTCACACATTCCATTCCACATTTGATGCCCTCTTTGTTAGAGGTTCGGTGATACAGAGTACCAGATGTAAAATGTCTTTCTTAAAATCAAACAATTTTTCATGTTTGTAGTAAATATGACTACAAGTAATGATAACAGATTCTCTGTTGAGAGAACTTATCAACTGGAGACTCATTGGAGGTCTCCAGCTACGATAAGGATAGAAAGGTCACGTGAAATGTTTTTATCGCAGTTTTTTGGAATAGTAAAATACAAAATGGGTGTAACAAATTATGACTGAGGAGTTTGCATGGCACATTGAATCTTGTATATTGCTATAGAATTCTTTAGAACAACAGATGCAGTTGTTTTTCTCAAAAGGATAAAGATAAACAGGTCACGTTTTGTTATTTGCATATGGCGCTTTACAAAATTTATGAAAAACTAAAATTAAAAACAATCCTAACGATCAATAGATAAAAGTCTAAAAGTCCTTAGTAAATTGCTTCTTCAGTTGAATAACTTCATCTTAAGTTTAGACTTAATTAAAAGTGGAAAGAGATACACTTGTTCGTAATTCTAAAGGGAGACCGTTCCATAATTCCGAGCGGCAACTCACGGTAAAGGAGTGACCACTATACGTTTTAATCTGTAATAGATTTAAAAATCTGGGTACAGCAAGTATATTATGACTAGACGATCGCAGTGTCCTGACAGGCTTTATACAAATTTATAATGAAAATGATTACAATAATACAGCAGCGTTTACAAGCATATTCAAAGTTCATCTTTATGAGGGGTTAAGCCACACAATGTACCAGGTTTACGGTTTCCATAAATGCATATCTTTCCGAGGCCAGGTGAAGGTGAAGGTATATCTTTTTAAATCAAACAATGCCCTAGGAAAAAACGTCGAAGGAGAAATCATATATACCAGAGTATTACGAGATGCCAAAACAATAAGAACAATGAACAATTCCTGCTTCTCGAATCCTTTTACTTTGGCCCCATTTACATGCTCTCGGGTACCCGAGAAAACCCTCCCTCTAGTTGCCCTGGCCGAGGAAACTTTTAGCTTATTTCTGTGCAAAATTCAACCAAATGTTTATATTATTGTTTTAAACAGCTAAACCGTCTCGTGGGGCGAGACAACTCAGGTGGGCGAGTTGTCTCGCCTCTGCAGGAGGGGTAACCCTGGCAAGCGGGACAACTCAGTTTTCCTCGAACAAAAGCATTGGCTCGCCTAACCGGGACAACTCTGGACGGGGCGAGTGTCATGCAATGCTTAGATTGAGGATTTAAAACAGACATTTGTATCAAAGAAGTGAAATTCAACTCGGCAAAACTCACTGTGATCGAATGACCGAGTGAAACTCAAATAAAGAGTGATATCTGTAAAATTGATTACTCTATAAGGGTTATGAATAACCATGCAGGGTCAACTGTGACATATAAACGCTTGATAAAGTTGCCTTGCTAGCTACAGTAGACCACCAAACAATTTTCAGGAGGTAACGGTAATAAAAAGCACGAAAGGCAGAAATGTGAACAGAAACTTCGTTCCTCCTTCCTTCAATGTCTTTTTTTAATTTCCTCTCGCTGGACAAACATATGCCCTGACATCCCTAGATAAGACCAACACTTCCCCCCCCCCCCCCCCCCCCGCTCCCCCCTCCCGGAGATTGTATGGCAAGCACCTGACATAATTAATTATGCATGTAATACGATTGCCACTGCTGAAGCAATAATAATATTGGAAAAACCCAGACTGAAAAAGCAAAATAAACAGAGACAACACCTATTACGTCTACAAGGAATGTGAACATGAAATGTTTCAGATGCTAGAAAAAGCTTTGCGCCTCTTGGTATCAGCGTTTGGTTTTCATCAGCAGTTGCAAACAGGTATGAGGCTGTAATTGGCGATCGCTTCGAAGAACAACAAAGAAATCATATATTCTTAAGTCTAAATGAGCTTTCCGTTTGCAACGAAGAAGGTAAGAATGATCAGAAGATTTCCTGAGAGTATTATTCAACTTCTGACGAGGCAGGAGAAGTCTATATAGCTACATAGTTTAAAGTTTAAAGTAGACCGGGAGGGATATAAATTATCTAATTTGTAACTCCCTCTTGTCGGTTTAATTAGTCTGCTATTAACGGATCTTTGTTTTAGAAACGTTGCGAAGCTTGCATTCTAAGAATCAAGCGCCAAAGCGGTGTTCTACGTGATAAAACCAAAAGAAATAATCATTCCATTGTAGATTATCGAAGTAATATGAATCTTTTCCATTTGTTCCCTAAGAATATCCACGAAATGTCGATCAATTTAATTTCAGGGTCGTATATAGCTGGCGTTCTTGGCATCAGACCATAGTTTATGATCTCTCTGTCTAAAATCCAACAAAACTGGTCAATTTGCGAAGTGAAGAAAATTACCAGAACAAAGCATAGACAAGTAGGTAGCTAGCCGTACAGATGCTTTCTTTTTTTTTTATTTGTGCTTAGCAAAGATTTGAAATTTGATATTGGTACGTGTTTTTAAATCCAATCGTTCTGTTTCTTGGGGATAGTCCCATCTGATTAAAAATCTTTAGGTACAAAACATGAATTAAAAAAGAGTACCTTGTTGATGTTATTCATACAGCATCTGCATCTGCAGATCAGTTCTACAGACCAATAGTTTAAAATTAAAATCGTTTGACACATCAAAAAAGTTAATTACGAACGACAAAATGTCCACGACATGCCAAATTGAACACTTGTTCACAGCGAGACATTTTCACCGCCGTTTCTTGGAATACAACTTGCATATCTGCCTGTTTTGAGGTTTACTTCATTGCAGGGCAAGGTTTTGTGGAATTCGGTAAGTGTTAACGGAATTTGGCAAGGCTAAAATGAGTGCGGAAAATTTTAAAGTGGAATTGATGGCGGGGAAGATATACAATATAAAAGTAAAAAAACCTGGATGCGGATGGGTCGTAAGATTTATCTTTCGCTGTTTCAGATATAATGCTCAGAAAAATTATAATTTAAGTAAACAATGTCAAACAAGAAACAGTAAAATAATAGTAACTGAAAACATAAATAAAAACTACATGGTCTCCGAAAGCAGTGAATTTAGCAGTGAATTACAAAACCTAAGAATAAATTAAAAAGGTCTATTCTCAGACAGCTAAGGCAATGGTCAAATTACTATACAATTCAAATATCTGTGCTGTGAAGCTCATTAGGTTTATTTTTGTCAACGGAAATTACCTCTCTGCGAGTTACTCAATTATTAACAGACTTCACTTCGGTAAAATCTTGTACTGGTAACTTCGTAACTTTCAACACACTGGATTGATAAATAATAAGTCGCGCGCTATATGTGCGCCGGCACAATGATGCTTATATTCATAGTTTCTTGTGCAAACATGTATGATTACAGATCTAATGATACACAAGATAAAATTACTCGACTGTGATTGCCTGAGAGCCGTGCAGTTAAGTGTAACACTACTGCACAAAGTGTAACACCGGTGCAAAAAGTGTAACACCAGTGCAAATTACACATCGTAAATCTGGATTATGATTGGCATAAAGACAGTGGAACATTTTGTAGGCCAATAATATCATGTAAAAAATGACAAAAATTTTATACGGAACTTACTTTGGCTATCTAGTCGACTGATTGTTTGAACCAAACCAAAAGACATCTACACAAGCACTTTTCTTAATACTTTAAGTCCTAAAATGGCTAAAACTCAAAAGATAAGTATGACTTTTTCGACAAATGCTTTATGTCACGCACTGCTAGAACTCCGAAATTCCATTATGCGCTGGTTTTCAGACGAAGGACGATATTGAGAGGTGGAAAGTTGTGAAACAGATGTAAAATTAGTATCTCTTACGCCCGATGAGGATAAACAGTTTAGTGGCTCTATAGTTTTGAATTTGATAAATGATGACGTTATGTCTGATCTTCAAGACATACTCTTTAAAGGAACCCTCCACTGTTTTTGCAAGTGTCGCTTAAAATGTTCCAAATAAGCTAATTAATAGATTCTATAGTAAAAGAATGCCTTACCTAGCGAACTGATTTTTTTTATCAATTTTCAAAGAAGAGCTTTTCAGCCTCTTCGAAATTTCCGCGGCCGCCATCTTGAATAGCGCGCAATGGACTGTGGGCATTGATGACGTATCGTGGTTGCTCGCTCCAATCTTTGCTCTATGAATTCGATATATTTTGGTAAACATGTCACGGATGTTGCCATATCACCTGAACCTAGAGTACTCTTCTAATGAAGAACGACAAGAGAATACATCACAACAAGAAGAAGACGAGGAGGGAGGTTCAATTGGAAATGTTGATCGCCATCGAACACGTCTTTAGACCGCTTATGCGAATGATGTTCTTCACTGCCGATCGAGAAGGCATCCGCCTGTTGCAAAGAGATGGCATTTTTGTCGAAAGGTGAAGGTACACTATGATGCAAAAAGGTCATCTATGCTCTGTGGTTTTATTTATATAAGAGCCGTATGTTTCATTAAGTATTTGTATGCTTTTAAAGGTGAAATAAATTTGATAAATGGTTCTGATCTGTCGATCTTTGTCTTGCTCGTTTGCAAATAAAAGCCATTCGATTCTTTAAAAATGTTTCTACATTTGTGGCCCGATATTTTTTAAGATTCATCAGAAAGAAGAGTAGAGTTCCAGGCTAAAAGAGTACTGTAGGTCCAGGTGATATATGGCTGATATGGCAAAATCCGCGACACGTTTATCAAATTCATACAGCAGAGATTGGAGCGAGCAACCACGATACGTCATCAATGCCCACAGTCCATTGCGCACTATTCAAGATGGCGGCCGCGAAAATTTCGAAGAGGTTGAAAGGCTCTTCTTTGAAAGTCGATAAAAAAATCTTTACATTAGGTAAGGCATTTTTTTAAATATAGGATCCATTTATTAGCATATTTGGAACATCTTAAGCGATACTTGCAAAAACAGTAGAGGGTTCCTTTAAGTCAGTTCGGGTATAAATTTGATTTTTTCCTACGAGTAGTGCGAACTTAAATCTTTAATTATGCACACTTTTAAGTAACATTCATATCTTCAAGTTTAACTTAAGATTTGATCTATTATATCAATTTTATTCACGTAAATATCTTTTGCAATCCTATAACTAACTGTAATTTCTTCAGGTGAATTATTGCTTTCACCTTAATTTTCCTTGGACGTTTCGAGAAGCAATGTTGCATTGCAAGTTTCACCCGCTTTCAGTGTAACGCGTATAGGCGACATCTTTTGACATGCCATCTCTCGACCTGCCATGTTATGTACACTTTTACCCAAGCACTTTTCCCAATACTTAAACTCAAAAGTTGGCTATAAATCATTTTTCGACAAACTCGATCTTAGCTTTATGTCACGCACCGCCATAACTCCGAAATTCAAAATGCGCTGGTTTCCAAACGAAGGACGCTATTTGAAAATTTGATGTCGTTACGTGAACACATTATATTGCATGTTCATTACTGTTTAAAACAGCTTGTGGTGAATCACACTCTTCTTCCTTTTTGATTACCAATTGTTTTCCTAAGCATTTATAAAGTTTCTGAAGTTTTATCAACTCGCATTTTCGCTTGATAATGACGATAGCTAAACGTCGAAACCTCCGCCTTTATTCCTCTTTTATTAGCTATTGTTTAACTTAGTATTTATACAACTTTTATAGTTAACGTTAGGGTTAAGGAATGAAACGTATCTCTTATTATTAGTTATTTTTTCGTCTTAACCCTATTGAGACCGGTTGGTGGGTGTTTCAGACCATCAGCATCTTTAAAGGCTCGTAATTAAATTTTCGAGTATATAAGGCACTGAATTTAGCTTTTCACTAAACCCTAACTGGCTACGTATACAGCTGGGTATGACATTGCACAGTTAAGCATCGCAGTTGATATTTCCATGGCAGCCATGCTTTCCAGTAGATAAACCCACCTATTTTCAGTAAGTCGAGCTGTTTTAGGTATTTGTAGCTTTTTCGATCGGTATGGACTATTTTCCAGCCTTTTTTCTATTAAAGTTTTCTGAAGTTTGAAAAAAAAAATCACGAAATGCAAGATGGTGGATCCGAGACTGCGTCTGTTCGGAAATGATGTCATCATTTCTATAAGCCATTCGACCTTATTACTCCATGCACCTTAAAGAATTTTTGTTCAAGTTCAAGTTCTAAAATGCTTTACGATTTAACGATGCGGGTGAGGGATTCAAGAGTGGCTCACCACAGTCTCCTCCTCCTCCTCCCTCCCCCCCCCCCCCCCCCCCCTCACATCCTTCCCGGTCCCTGCTGACCAAAACATCTCGGTCTGCATATGGTTCAGTCTTTTTAATTAAGCAATAGACTACAAGTTTCTATGGTTTCTAGCTTGATAAACCACGCGGGATGTTGGCAGAACCCGAGAAGAATTCGTAAATCATGAACCGCAGGCGAGTGATTTACGAATTCTTCAAGTGTTCTTCCAACATCCCAAGTGGTTTATTATGCCTCTAAACCATAGAAACTTGCGGTCTATTACTTTTATATAATAATTCATAAGACGCGCGACTTTTCCATTAGTTTACTGGCACAATAAACCATAGCTGATAGACCAATCAGAGCTCGCGCATTGATTTGTTTACAGAAAGTTTAATAAGAACATGTATGTATTCCTTATTATCAAAAAAATGGTTTAAATATTCAGTTCTACTTTGCTTTCCCTATTCTATTTATCAGTGGGAGTTATGGATAAAGGAAGCAAACCGTCCAGATCAATAAGCAGCAAGTAAGCACTTTCAGGTCTCCTCCTGCAAGCCTCTGGCAAGTGAAGTCATAGCTTTGGTCCTGGTTTGGTACAAAGAATGGAATTCGGCCTCCGGGAACTAATGAATCACCTGCTGCTTTTGGGGATAATAGTTGTCGCAACAAATGCGTCGAAAGGCAAATATACCATTATTACTTTTTGTGTATCTTTTACAATCAATTAATTAATTAATTAATTAATTAGTTATAGTAATTGGACCGAGTGGAGTACAATTCAGGGAGTAATCGAGCGAGTAATTTCAAAATCGGACGAGCGCTAAGCGCGAGGCCGATTTGAAATTACGAGCACGATTACTCCCTGAATTGTAAGACACAAGGTCCAATTACTAATTAATCGTATCTATAACAAATTTCGGGGAAAAAAAATGTCTTTTGAAAACTTTTTTTGAGCGAAAACGTCTGTAGCGCTTTTCCTAAGTTTTGAAAACTGTAGAAAACATTGCTAAGGAAGCCACAGAAGCGCGCGTAATTGGCGTGAAAATCACGTGGGTATCCAATTACAGGTGTCCGATTACAAAAAGTTCAAATCGGACAGCTGTAATTGGACACCCACGTGATCACGCGCCGATTACGTGACAAATAGGCGCGCGGAGAACCAATCACGATCGAGAATTTTGTTATAGATACCATTAACTAAATAATCATTCAACCATCTTATGGCGTTTGAAGTCGACAATCACGGCACACATTTTAAAATTTTCGCTATCTTGAAGCAGCCCCAAAATTTCAAAGTTTTTGCAAATGAAGTTGTATTAGAAATTGTATCATTCATTGATATCCTAATAAGTCAACAGTAAGGGTCCCTAATCAGGAACAACTGGAGTTCAGTCGAAGCCCATGGAGGAATATTCTCGAGCTCTTGTCAGTGATTAGTACATTGAGGATTTGGAACTGTGTGTGATATGGAGATGGAGAGGGGGGAAGGGGGGGGGGGGGGGAGGAGTCAGGAAAGTTGTTAGTGTTCAAAAAATTAATGAAGAGAGCGAGATGCATTGCAAAGATCTCAACCTCATTTTCATCAGACAATAATCACTAGGTAACTGATTTCAATGGTGACTAAGGAACCCAATAACTTGAGAATCCCATAACATAATACCTCAAAAGTTACAAAGGTTGCTGGAGAATCTACTGCGTTATCATATATCTTATTTAATTACAAGTTATACTCAATACAGTAGAATGCTTGATTTAGTCCTGTCCTCATAGTCAACAATTTATATTTTCTCATATTCCTATATGTTTTCATTTTCTTCACATTTGTACAATGGGCAATACTTGAAGTTCTTCACGTGCGTGCCAAAACTCTCAGCCGAGGTACAGTTCGAGGAATGGCTTACACCAATTTTAAAGCTCACCAATTCACTTACCTCAATACCACCAGCATTCGTGTGGATTATGTTAAAAAAGACAGCGAGTGTGCATTTGCTTGTGTAAATACACCGTCATGTTTCTCCTTCAACCTGGCAGCCATCTCCGATATCAACAATGGGGAAATCTTATGTGAGCTGCTACCATCCGACATGTACAACAACTCCGAAGAACTCTTGGACAACATGTTATTTCATCATTATAGCATTTCGGTAAGGCAAAATTTGGATATTCCTGAATTAAAATTAACTCCTGCAGTTATGCATTTCTTTGGTGTTTGTTTGGTTTTTTTTTTATTAGCTTGATTGTTATTTTTAAAACTAAAATTCCTGAAATGTTTTCGGGATTTTCCGAGGTTGAGCTGAAAAACCCACTTAGGGAGCATCACTTAAGTTTGCATGCATGTATGTAGGTTAAAATTTCTTTAAAAACCGACGTTTCGACCAGTTTTGCTGGTCCCCTTCAGGTCGTTAAAAAGTTGCCAATATGGCGGCTTGTTTTTTGTCGTTCAACTTGGTAACCGCACATGACGTATCGCGATCATTACACGATACGTATCGTGATTGTTTCCTCTTGTTTGGGTTTTAAGACTAAGTTTATCGAACGTTTACTAGAAATATACCCCGTGTTGGCTTTGTTAAGAGCACTTATTGCAGGTTACTAACTTGATGCTGTTGATGATAATCAACTCAACAAGACATGTGAGGCAGATACACCTTTGGCAGCGAGCATGCATCTTACGATATTTAAAAATGTAGCTTTGTTTCTAAGGCTAGACCTACCTTCCACTATCCGTCACGAAATTGGAACTTTTCGTTAGCGCTCTTCAATCTGGAGGAATTTGAAAAGGCCAGCTTTTGCGTTTTCGTGTGGACGGAGAACACGTTGAAATTAGAAGTGTTCAAAAACAATAGCGTCACTTTAATCATTTGATTTCTTTGATTTCTTCAGTTTTCTTTAGGCACATTTTCAAAATCACCGATGATTTCGTCTTTAGTTTCGTGTTTAGATTCTTTAATGTTGACGAAAACGTGATGCGTTCGGATGGTAAAAACGCCGTTTTAAGAGCGACTTGCTGTAACGATCACCTATACCTATGCAAGATAGAAAAAATCGATTTTCTGAAAATTTGTCAGGAAGAAGGTTTTTACTAACTTGTTTCAAAACTGTAACTTTGAGGTTGTTTGGATTTTTATTTTCTTCTCCAGACCGCCTTTTGTATTTTGCCCCTAAAAGAGCCAAACTCGGACCTGAAATTGTACTTTTTGCGAAGGCTGGCAAACCAAAATATTGTGCGTGGCTGGAAAAGCTAACCCATATTATTAAAATATCATGTTTTAGTACTTATTTCGCGTTGTCAGATCCACATGTAATTTGAACCTGAATTTTTGACAAATTTTCAAAATTATACGCGACGGCGATGTCGCGTCACGTCCAAATTTAGGTCAAATTCGTGGACCAAAAAGTCAATCTGGTACATGAATTTACCGCCCAAAACAATTTTTCTGGATAAAAGTATCACTTCATCTTACTTTTTATCGCAAATCTAGCTTGGGTAAATAAAACGCAAAAATTTGACAGCATCTTGAAACCAGGCACTTGAGGTAATCGCTTGACATTTTGACCTTTAACGTCGCGATTATTATCTCGAGTGTTGACCCTGAAATGTTTGCCTGTGGGTCTCAATCCGGTAAAATAATTGTTTTAAGCCTCCAGATATCAGTTATAGTAATTTAAAGACAGTTTCTAGCCGAAAACGAGCATGTTTAGCAAAGGATTATTTTGAATAATTAATTAAGCTTAAACATGTGGCGGTTCGCGAGCACAGACAATGCACGCGACAAAAATGTCGGTTTATAAATCGTTATCGGGAAAAATCTTAAGGAAAACTAGAAGAATAAATAGTTTAATAAATACTTGGAGCTATTTCTTACCTTAATCTCGCCTACCGTGATAAGAAATGGTAACATTGCTGCGGCTTCATAGCTTGTTTGAAACAATCTTGACGGTTGCCAGGCTACAAACAAAATCACGGACACAGGACTCCCAAGGTCGCGTGAGAGCGGCGGACTTGTTTATTTCAGGAGCCCATCCTGTTTATCTTAATTGTTACTGTTTGTTTGGTTGTCTGTTTGTTTTTTTTGTAATTGATTGTTTTTATTTTTGTAATATATAAGATTTAGTACATTTATGTCATTTTTTTTTCGCATACCCAATTAATATTATCTTCTGCCGGCTTACCGCATGTCAACGAGCATGCGTCAGGATAACAGGTGCGCACTTCTGGAGAATCCTGCATGGTTGTAGGAAGCTGTGTAAAGAGTACTTAAGGCCACCTTCGAGATTCTCTTTATTTGGAGACTTGGAGACTTCCTTAGACTGTGAATCCAAAAATCTCCCACGAGCCACATCTATGAGCGCCAAGCCTCCTGGGCACGTCACTGTAGACCCCTCAGGTGCGTTCCTCAGAAAACTAAGTTACTCTCCAGGAAACGTCTTGTGATGAATTGATTCAACATAGAGGCAGATTTGTTGAGGAACCAAGTTAAGTGTTTTTGTTGGCTGAGTCAACAGAACGGGAACTTGATAGAATCTTATTAACATGACGTTCTTGGAAAATCAAATTGAGGTCTTTGAGAAACGTCTCGCTGGGCTTATGGCTATGGAAGGAAATTTATACCAGGGTGTTAGTTTTCTTAAATTTTGATGCAAAGTATGTTTAAGTGAGCTTTCTCGAGGTAATCTACTACTAGATCCCCTCCCACGGTCTTATATCTTATATCATTGTCTTTCTCCCAATCATAATCTAGAATTGTGTAATTTGCACTGGTGTTACACTTTTTGCACCGGTGTTATACTTTTTGCACTGGAGTTACACTTGAACTACACTGCTCTCAGCCAATCAGAATCCAGTAATATTTTCATGTGTATTATTAATGCTCAAATTAAGCTGCTGATAGGCAATCACATTCGATAATTTTGTTATGGTTTTGATTAAGGGTTTTATCGGACTTTTAGTAGGAACGCGCGTGAGGGGTCTACACGCCCAGGAGAGCTGGCGCTCATATGTGGCTCGTGATCAATTGTAGACATTGCTTTAGCTTGCACCTCTCCAGCAAAACACCTCAATACCCCCTTGTACAATCTGGCATGCGGCATGTTATAACAGAGTAAATAGCTTCCCCTTAGTTTGTAATTATCAGTTAAGTTATTATCATTATCATTATCATTACTATTATTATTATTATTATTATTATTACTATTAGTTATTTATTAATTAATTTATTTTATTTTTTAAATTATTTTATAAACTTACGCGACGCCACAGGAACAAACACACCAGTGGAGTGGCAGATCTGTCCGGACTGCGAGAGTGTAATACCGCGAGAAATTTAATTATGTACACGCTTTTCAATTACCTACCCTCTCTTCAAGGTCCCCCTTTCCCCTGCGGAGTGCGTTCTTCCTTTTCCCCTAGTTTTGTGGATCTAACATTTCTGATTTTGGCAGATAAACCTGTCTTCGGCTACATACTCTGACTTGCATTATGACATTCCAGACAACTTCATGATTTTTGCATGACAGTCATACATAGTGCGTGACAACAGTGCATGATGCATGACAGTTGACAGGTGTATCACAGCCAGCATGCACAGCTACCTATTGCGAGGTGTGGCCCAGCGTGGCTCTCGTATTGAAGGTTTAAGGTGCAGATTATAACACTAATTACAAAAATCAAAATCACTTTGCATTAAGCTTACAATACAAGTGATACGACAATAAAAGTGATATGTACTCTCTTACCTGCCGAGCAAGCAAGAGCTCCGATTCACAGTCTAAGGCGGAGTCTTCAAATACAGAAAATGTCGAAGGTGGCCTTAAGCACTCTTTGCAAAGTTTCCCACAACCACACACTTGACATTTGCCGGATCATCTGCACTTCAGTAATCCACACGATCCCCCGACAATTAAGTATGCAAAACCACATGAAACCTTTAAATTGCGATTTCTAACTTTAATATAGAAGCAGTTACGTTTGTTAATTACAAGTAAAAACAAATCCGACGTTAATTTGAAAGGCCAAAGGATACAACGCTTTTCACGAGAAAATATTAATCGCGCTAAAATAAGACAGTTCAGAGTTTATTGCAAACATGTGCGTGCGTACATTCTGCGAAATATGATACCAAGAAGTGGACACCTGTTATCCTGACGCATGCTCGTTGACATGGGTTTATAAGCACAAAAGATAATATTAATTGGGTATGCGAAACAAAATGACACAAATGTACTAAAACTTATATATATATATATATATATATATATATATATATATATATATATATATATATATATATATATATATATATATATATATATATAATAAAAACAATCATTAACAAAAAACAAACAGACCGATAGTAACATTTAAGATAAATAAACAAGGCCGTCGCTCTCGGGGGATACTCCCTTATATGATTGCCTATATAGGTATGCGCGGCCCCAAAGGGTATGGTTTTTCAGCTGTTTTGGTCATAAATAGGGTATGGTTTTTGTACTCAAGCCCTGATATGGTATGATTTTAAGCCGAGAAGCCACTTTTTCATCACTATCGAAAAGAAAGTCAACAAAAGCCCTTCACAAATTTTGTTTATGGTAATTTAACATTGGTTTGAACTTAAGATCCAATTATAACGCAGGTCTGAAACAGGATTTTGATGTCACGTTCAGGTCATAAATAGGATTTTGAATTTTTGGTCAGGTCATAAATAGGGTGGGGAATATAGCAGATTTTGGTCATAAATAGGGTTAACGTTTTGGGAAACGGGCCTCGCATCCCCACCTAATTTTTCTGGGAGTGCGCAACCCCCCTCCAACCCCCCACGTCCGTGATTTTGTTTGTAGCCTGGCAACCGTCAAGAGTGTTTCGAACAAGCTATGAAGCCGCAGCAATGTTACCATTTCTTATCACGGTAGGCGAGATTAAGGTAAGAGATAGCTCCAAGTATTTAGTAAACTATTTATTCTTCTAGTTTTCCTCAAGATTTTTCCCGATAACGATTTATAAACCGACATTTTTGTCGCGTGCATTGTCTGTGCTCGCGAACCGCCACACGTTTAAGCTTAATTAATTATTCAAAATTAGCCTTTGCTAAACATGCTCGTTTTCGGCTAGAAAATGTCTTTAAATTACTATAACTGATATCTGGAGGCTTAAAACAATTATTTTACCGGATTGAAACCCACAGGCAAACATTTTAGGGTCAATGCTCGAGATAATGATCGCGACGTGAAAGGTCAAAATGTCAAGCGATTACCTCAAGTGCCTGGTTTCAAGATGCTTTCAAATTTTTGCGTTTTATTTACCCAAGCTAGATTTGCGATAAAAAATAAGATGAAGTGATACTTTTATGCAGAAAAATTGTTTTGGGAGGTAAATTCATGTACCAGATTGACTTTTTGGTCCACGAATTTGACCTAAATTTGGACGTGAGGCGACATCGCCGTCGCGTATAAATTTGAAAATTTGTTAAAAATTCAGGTTCAAATTACATGTTGATCTGACAATGCGAAATGAGTACTAAAACATTATATTTTAATAATATGGGTTAGCTTTTCCATCCACGCACAATATTTTGGCTTGCCAGCCTTCGCAAAAAGTGCAATTTCAGGACCGAGTTTGGCTCTTTTAGGGGCAAAATACAAAAGGCGGTCTGGAGAAGAAAATAAAAATCCAAACAACCTCAAAGTTACAGTTTTGAAACAAGTTAGTAAAAACCTTCTTCCTGACAAATTTTCAGAAAATCGATTTTTCCTATCTTGCATAGGTATAGGTGATCGTTACAGCAAGTTGCTCTTAAAATTCATCCAGCATGTAAGCGGGTTAACCCTCCTACATTACTAAGGGTAATGCGGCCGCGTCGGCGGCAGACCGGGATGGATGGCGCAATCTTCTGGCCGGCCTTAAGAGTCCTCATGGGCCCGATGAGGATTAGTTAGTTAGTTAGTTATTACTAAGGGTAAGATTTGCAAAGGTGTCAGAGTTAGTCTTCTTCTCTATCATACGCCTATGCGAGCAGTTCATGAAATGTCTCTACCCTGTTCTTTGAGGGTAGACCTTGCGGGTTAAGTAGCGCTATCGTGTGCTAACTGGAGGCGGCACGTTTATTGAGTCATGCCAAAGTAACAATTACATAGGTGCATACGGAAAGAGAACCTGGGGAAGAACCAACGAGCATCCATGGGATGAAAAAACCTCACTGCCCTCGTTGCAGCAAAAACTGAGGAAAAACCCCGGCCCTATGGATAGAACTTCCCCGACCTGCCGGGCACGGGGTTAAAGAAAAATAATACATATAGTTTAGATCCTAAAGATCGTGTGACTAATAGACGAGAATTAAAATCGTCTGTAACAGCCATCCTTGGCGTTTTCGCTCACCCAACGACCATGATGCTTGAATAGTCTATCAGGAATTCCGGCATTAGCTGCCGAGGTGGGTCCTCCAGCTCTAAGGCTATGAAGACTGAGCTTTTAAATGTATGTTAAGCATCTAAAAGCATCTTTTACAAGTTCGCGAGTTCTCGTATAGCTAATCCTTTCGCTAAAGCAGCCCTGGATTGTTTGAAATTATCGATATTCTTAGACGTGATAATATTATCTACGTAAAACATTCAGAGGGCAGAATCAGATTATTCTATTTTTCCTTTTAGTCTCCATGCATCAGCTGGCCTTGTCAGAACAATGGAAAGTGTGCCGCACATTACGAAAAGAACAGCTATGTGTGCGTATGTGCCAAGGGATACACAGGGAAATATTGTGAAACTGGTATGGAACGGACTAGGAAAGCTTAAATAGGGCTAAACGTTTCGGTATGCAATTGTTTACATTTGAACTGCCCATAGTGTAATCTTTGATCTATCACTGCAAAGTTAAATTGACACTGCTTTAATTATTGTTCGTAACTTTAGACTATAGTGGGGTCAGCTGACAATGTCATATATCTCCCTTCTCAGAGCATACGTCTTACTGTAATCGAGGTTGAGGTCCGTAGTGTAAGTTACGTGCCGAGATTCCTTATTCCTTTTGATTTGTGGCCCAAGCGCAAGGCGCGAGGCCCACGAATCGAAGGGTAAAAAAAGACGACCCGCAACTTTACAGTACGGACCGAAAAGACGAGGTTTGTAGGCTCTTTTTCTTTTTTTTTTTTTAATCTCGATCTACTGTGCCTCGGTCTTGAAGAGTCTGATGTACCGCAAAATCAAAGCAATTCACTTCGAAATATTATGTCCGGCGTTGCTCAGTCATTAGCTAAATTGACCAGTAGTGAAGGAGAGATGTAATAAGTAATTGCAATAGGACTGAGTGGAGTCCAATTCAGTTTGTAATCATACGAGTGATAACAAAAGCGGACGACCGCGCAGCAGGAGGCCGATTTGTTCATCACGAGTATGATGACAGACTGAATTGGACGACACGAAGTCCTATCATCAATTAATCATAAAAATTACAAAAAAAATAGCCAAGTTATGACTGAAAAAAGGGAAAAGTTGTATTAAAATAGGAGGCGTAAACATTCTTAGGCTACCGACAAAAACACAAAAGCAAGCGCGCACGCGCACAGCACGTAATTACAACTTTGAATGTGATTGGCTTATTAAACTGTCCGATAACAACTTGGCAAGCAAATTAGTAGAAAATAGGACTTTCTCAAACCAATCACAAGCGAGGAAATTTTAATGTTTACGATTAAACATGTCATAGTGCTTGGTTATAATCTGAGTAGTTAATTATACGATTGTGAACAGACTTGGGACATCTTAGTAATATGTTTCCTTCCTCATGGCGGTATTGATAGAAGTAACATATTGCATGAATGTATCTTTAATCAGATATCAATGAGTGCGCTAGTAACCCATGCCTGAACGGTGGAACTTGCACTGACCGAGTGAATGAGTTCACGTGCGGCTGTGTACTGGGATTCAGAGGAAATAGATGCGAAAGAGGTTAGTTTGCAACGACATTGAAATCCAGATGTAACGAAGTGCGAAGGTATGGAGTTATATAATGCCATCGTAACACTCGATGAAAACGACTTTTTTTGTCATCATGAGGATTTCGTTATACCTGGGCGCATGTTAAATATGTTACGATCATAAAGAGATCATATAAAAGCTGTTGGCATTTTAAGGCGTATATCAGTACGATTCTTTGATATTTTTATGCAATGCGGCAACGGTAAGTAATTCCTATCGGGAATTTAACTCCTTACTTGTCAGTTGGTTCAGATTCCCTCACGCCAACAGCAAGCACTAAATGCTGCTAATTATGTTGTCTTTGGTCGCCAAAATATTAATTGTATCTCTTTCCACTGAATAGGCCTTTTGCAACAAACGATCACATGGTGCAAAATCCGCCATACTGGTGGGCAAGCTCATTTTTATTCCCGCACTGGGACGTTAAAACAAAGAGACCTCAACCAGTCAAGCTTGACTGGCCTTTGTTTTAATGCCCCAGTGCGGGAATAATAATGAGCTTGCCCACCAGTATGGCGGATTTTGTACCATGTGGTTGTTTGTTGCAAAAGGCCTATTAAAATGATGACATTGTAAATTTTGAATATTTCACAGGGCTACGTCAGTAAGGTCAGTTAACTATTATTTTCACCGTGGTTTCTTTCCCACGCTTTGGGCCGCCACGAAGCTCTTGGGAACGTCTCACAGGATTGGTTGAGAAAATTATATACAAACAATGGTAACAATGGACCCTAGCCCTAAAACAATAGAGCTTCGTGCCAACAAGATCCTATGAAATTAGAGGTTCTAGAGAGCTTCGTGACAACAGCACGCTTTACGTGCTGTCTTATACTACCTGTGCATCCTTTTTCCTCCCGATCCCTTGCCCAATCAAACTACCGCAAACTTATTGGTTTTCTATATCAAATGGTATTTAATTAGTTTTTTTTTCTTTTTTTTTTTAAAAAAGACAACCGCCAGTAAGCTCGTTGCTGATCTATTCAACTGGTATGCTCTATGTTTGGTTTTAAGGTGAGGAGTT
>JAHPZR010005909.1:0-5000 GCA_019787425.1 Platygyra sinensis | reverse complement strand
TTGAATAAATGTGCGGCTAATGTAGAAAGCAATGGCTGCCACAAATATTACGAGAGAAGACATTAAAATGCTTTATGCTATTTTGGGAGAGAGCGATGATTTTTTCAGAACGGGTTCAAAGGAGAAAAAAAGTAGTTGCGCATGGGATGAAGGCGAGCTCGGGTTTTGTGGTAAACCGTGTGTAGGCCCCTCTTGTTTCAAACATATGCTTATGGGCTAAGCTGGGCACAAACCACCACTTTTAGGCACTGAAGATTACTCGCGCGTCAAAACGCCTCACAAAGCGAAAGGAGAGCAAAACCTTAAGAGGTCAAAGAGAGCGAGGCACGCAAAACAGAGAAATAAAGAAAATGCCCATACCTGAACAAGCCCTTGAATTTATGAAAAACATGAATCCACAACAGCTTGCCGATGTTCTTTTGAACGACGACTGGCACGTCAAAACATCGAGTGGAAATGCGTCCGGTAATTAAATATTCCGTGTATGCAAATTCAGGTTTGTTTACATGTGACGAGGCGAAAATATTTCATGCATCACGTCACGGCTCAAACAGCATTTTTACATTTTGCCTCTTTCATCGCATTTACGACTTCGAATGTTATATCTCTGACTTCTTTTTGCCAAGAAGGCAGCGAAAGTTCGGCGATAGCATAACAAATTGTGTGAATCAACACGATCATTTTATATGTTTGTTATTTATTCAAATACGCATGCGTTTTACAAAGAATAAAAAAAATGCCCCACATGCCCGATAAAGCCGGGCTTATGCAATATAAATATCTAACATGGGCCAATAAACGATTAGCAACTGTTTGGTGGTGCTCTTGGATGTGGGACTGGCCCCCCTGATTCCTTAAAAAGCACGTGCAATAATGTTGTCAGGAGTAGAGGGTGAGACCGAGTGTGCGGTGACAACCCCGGGTGAGCCCGCTCCGGCCCAGCACATAACTGGGAGGTGCTCAGAGATCCCCCGGGATCTCAACTCAGTCCCGGAGTATAAATGGGAAGGGACAGCCGCCTTGTCAGCGGCGGGAAAGACCTAGCCGGGGCTAGGCAAAGAAACAGCCACCGAGCACCTCCCCACTAGGGTTTTGCTTTTTTTCGTGACGAGTCACGCAACGTCACGCGTGACTTTTTGTCACACTAAAATGAAAACCTGAATTAAATTTCTGGTATGTTAATTCTAACCGGCGGTGAGAGCGTTTATTTTTTTTCGAAATTCTGCCTCTATCTCGCTTCGAACATGTTTTTTGATCTTCTCAATGTCTGGCTGAGATGTATTCTGAGTCAGTTTTGCCCTTACAGCCCCTTTTAGCACGTTATACTGTGAAAATTCATCCATGATCAACTGAAACTCGCTGTCTGATATTTTATTGTCGGCCAAAGCTTTTGAATTAAGCCGGTAAACAGTGTCACGTTTTGCAGTTGCTAGAGCCACAACTTCTCGATGTTTTTTAATCTTCGAATCAAGCTTCTTACTGGCGATTACCAGCCCGAAGAAGCAAGAGCAAATGCCCCACCAACGCCGCCGAGTGGAATTGAGGCAGGAAGGCCTACAACAGAGAGAGCACTTCCAAGACCAGCAACAGAACAAGCCGCAGAAAGGGCGCCAGAGCCAGTAGCGGTCCAGTTGACAATCTTCTTGGCCCGCTTATATTTTTTTGCAACGCGGCGATAATGTTCAACTTCTGCATTTAGAGCAGCCGCAACTTCATTGGCCTTTTGCATTCTGAAATCGTGAGGCGAAAGCTGCGGATACAGACTTGATTCATCACGAGGTGCGGAAGGTAAAACGTTTGAGCACATACTATTAATAGAAAATTAATTTAACTCCAATATCAAACTCAAGCGGCATGCCATTGAAATCAAACAGCTCGCCGTTTTGATCTCTGACGCTGAGAGTGATGCTGTTTACATGAGAACTTGTAGAACAGTCTCGAAAAGGATATTGCAATGAAGTATCATATCTGACTTTCTCATAAGACTTGCCTCTTACATCAAACTTGGCTAAAAGATCTGACCTTTTGCCGTTGAATAGATTGTCATTTCCGTTAATCAAATCACAGTGAATGAAGTACGCTGTTGGCGACATCACACGTTTTATTAAAATTACTTTTTTTTCTGGCTCTTGGCTGATGCCAAACAAATTGGCTAGTTTATGATCAAATCTAATTGGTTTATCACCATGATTTGTGATCACAAGCTGGCCAAGAGGTGAATAAGTCTTTGCACTTATTTCATAAATATATGGTTTGAAACTCTCTACCATTAATTTAGCAAAGCTTTCAAGAGTGTAATTTCCTGGGGCAAAATCTGAAGATTTCAATGTTTTGTTGGGTTCGACTAATGAGACTTTACCTCCACCTTTAAGCGTATCCCAGGAGTTGTACAAACTGCAAGAAAGCAGCTTCATGAAATGAACTTGGGGAATAGGCTCGTCAAAGTGGCGGCAATCGTTCTTTTTTACACGCCATCGGCCAAGACCACGAAGGCCATCTTTGAAGAATACGCTGGCGGGCTTTCTCATGACGAGCTCAAGCAGATGATTTCAAGGCTGAAAGAGCGCAAATATGCCCATTTGGTTTTTTCTCTGCGCTTTCCTTTCTCTATTGAAGAGAAGCAGCACTAAGGCATTATGGAACTGCAATTCGAAGAGGCGGAACAAATCTTGAGCTGGCGAGAAATGCAACCTGGAGTGTACAGGTTTAACGGCATTGAACGTCGCGGCACAAACGATTACGGCAGGCCGATAAGCGTCATCACACTTGAAAATAAGCTGTTTTACGCGCCCGCGTCTTTGTATTGGGATCTGAAGCGCCGACCTGAAACACGTTACATAAAATATGAAGGCACAACAGTCTCTGCAAAGGGCTATGACTACCCCGTGTTCAAGTTCGCAAAATGAACAAAATTTGCCCACAATAAATTTTTGACTTTTGTCTGAATTTGCCGCCGCAGGTAAATTCAAACAAAGCCCAAAAATTTTTTTTGCCAGTTGAAATTAAAAACTGAACCAATATAATGGCTGAAGAAATCGTGATGGCAGAAGTCATGAATCTGTTAGAAGCCGAGCCTGCAGCTGCTTTGCCTGCTCCAGGACCCGATATTCCTGCTCTTCGCGAACAGCTTGCGATTCTTGTTTCTACTGGCAAATGCAAGGAAGCAATCGGCGTCAATCTCACGCACGAACAAGTGAGGCGGCTGGAAGACAAAGACGTCATGAGGCACTACAAGAGGTACGAGACCTATGTTGGCGCCAAGACGACAGAAACCCTGATTGAAAGCCTGCTGTCATTTTCCACAAAAGCACTAAGTCTGGTGGTGAAGCTCAAAGATACTGAAGCTCTGCAGAATGAGCTGAAAAACGACTACATCATCACAAAAGAGCTGTCCGATCTTTCTGGCAGCCTTGCTCTGAGATGCGGCCGTTTGCTCGCAGTTGCCAACGCGTTTTTGATCACGGCCAAACATGTCGATTTCAGCGAAACGCACCACCCTTCTCGTGATTCAGATGGCTATCCGCTTGCTGGGCAAGATGAAGTAGACAATGCTAAGCAATCCTCAGCAATTTCTGAATAATTACTGAACATTACTCGGCAATTGCTCAATTAAATATAATTTATTCAGTAAATAATACGCCCGGTAAAAATGGACGAAAAGGTGAAGCTCCGACAAATGCTGAAAGCCCTTAAAAAAGTAGAAGGCACCGCCACTGACCTCATAACGTATTCGGCGTCGCCGAAGACACACCCGGCGGCAATGCGAAAGTTTATCAAAAAAGAGATAGCCGAAGCAGGAAACATCAAATCGAGAAGCAACAGGGCTCGTGTGACAGAAGCGTTGAGAATGGTGGCTCAGTCTCTGATCAGATACAATCAAACTCCTAAAAACGGGCTGATAATTTTTTCAGGAGCAGACGTGAAAATGCACGGCAAAAGAGAAAAACTCCTGATAAAAATCGAGCCAAAAAACGGCGAGGCGGTGTCGTTTTACCGCTGCGACCGGCGTTTTCACACAGAAGAAGTCATTGCGTCTGCCCGAGACGAGAACGTGTACGGGTTCATCGTGATTGATGGCAAAGGCGCTTTATTCGGCCTGCTGGAAAATTCTGCACGGAAAGTCTTGGGCGAGATGAAGGTCCACCTACCGAACAAACATTCGCGGGGCGGCCAATCTGCCGCCCGATTTGAAAGAAATCGTCAAAAAGCAAGGCGAGATTTTATGACAGCCATCGGAGAAACGGCAGTAGCGCATTTCATCAACAACAGCGTCCCCATATGTGAAGGTCTTTTTTTAGCGGGAACAGCCGATCTTAAAGATGAACTAGAACGTCTGAGCGTTCTCGATCCGCGGCTTCAGCGAATAACACATAAAACGATCACTGTTGCATATGGAGGGCGCCCAGGCTTCGTACAGGCGATTAAAGAAGCATCTGGAGAAATTGAAAAGACACAGTACCGACTGGAGCAAAATGAGCTGGTTGTTTTTTAGAAGAGCTGAAAAATGGGAAAGCTGTAGTCGGCCCCGATGAGACACTAGAAGCCTTCGAGAGAGAAGAGCTGGAAGTGCTGATTGTGTGGGAGCTCACCCCCTTTTTCGTTTGGCAAGACGCAGACGGCCGCAGGGAATTGACAAAAGACCAAGAAAAAAATAACGCCCAGCCGCTTATTGAGTGGCTGGAAAACGCCGCGAGAAAAACACGGCTAGTAGTGGTCACAGATAGCACCCCAGAGGGCTCTCAGTTTGTCAAAACGTTTGATGGAGTCGGAGGAATTTTGCATTTTTCAGTGCTGGATGGAGCCGCTTAGTTTCGTTCTCAGCGAATGCTTTTTTTTTGGCTAGAGCCTATGTCGCACACCCATGCATCTAGAGTACAGTCTCGATAAGGGCCCCAGATGTAAGGCCGAAACACCGACACCTCACCTGGTATTTTGTCTGGTTATAAGAAAAGACATCGATGACCGCATTTCTGCCGAAGAGAGACGAACATGCGCATCGG
>JAHPZR010005908.1:0-76956 GCA_019787425.1 Platygyra sinensis | reverse complement strand
AGAAAACGTGCTAACTACTTTTGATGTCATGATCTGTGGAAAATTAATAGCTAATCAGCTTTTTTTTCTTTGCAACTTGACTTGTACAGGCGGAAGAATTTATTATTTATTGTTTGATTTCGTTTATTTTTCAGGGTTTTGTCCTTTTCTTCAAGCAGTTTAGGAACATTTGAGTCAAGTCCATCTCCTCGGTATACTTGGTCTGATCATGCTCTCCCAGTCACGGACATTCACTGTGGCCATGGAGGCATGAGGGCTCATGTGATAACTTCATCTCTTGATCAAACATGCAAGGTACTGGTACAGAGAGGATACCAAGTATTAGCAAGGAAGTACTTGGCCAATATCGATCCTGACTTCATGGTCGCTTTTGCTTTCTTGGAATGCCATGCCTTATGCCTTGAATTGCCCTGAAGGGACTTTGTTTCCCTTACACCTTGATTTAATGTTAGGGCTGTATCTCGTATTGTGGGTATCTGAGTCTTCTGTTTGCTCAGTAGCAAGACATAGTGTGCTGTTTTCCAGTTTTCTTTAATTCATGTTTAACAGTCAAAGATCAAGTTGTGTTCAGCAACACGTTGTGTTTGCTAAGTATTAAGACATAGTGTGTTGTTTTCCAGTTTTCTTTAATTAACGTTTAACATCCTTAACAATTAAATGCTGCCGAGACAGGCATTTGAAACCCTTCACCAACAAATTGAGACAAAGTTCAGCTTAAATGTGACAATGCTGAACAAGACAAAAGGCATGAGCAAGTGTTGGATTATACATTATAATGACAATGTGGCATGTGTTGGCAAGGGAAACTGTAACGGGCCATGGACACAGTGTAAAGCAATACAGCAACAGCTATGATGGTTGTGATTTGATTAACATCCCTGACAGTTTGTCTCATAAAGGAAGTCCCCTACTCCATAAATTGTGCCAGTGGCATACAGTTGAACCTCTGGCTGCAACCACCTCTCATAAGCGACCACCTCTACTCAGTGACCAGTTTTCCAAAAGTTTCCCAGTCAAATCACTATATTTGGAACCTCTTGTAAGCCACCACTTCTCTTAAGTGACAACGACCACTTTGGAACTAAAAGTTTGAAATTTTCTTTAGTTTGGTTTTAACCTCCCGTAAGTGACCACTTGACAGATAATGGCGCAGAAATTTGATAATAAGATATTGTAACTTTATCGCATTCCTGGGTAGTACAAGAGATGGAAATTTCTCAATGCGAAGTACTGGATTTTTCATGAAATGGACTTTTCACACAAATCAGACATGTAAAACAGGGATAAGTCTCATCAGTTACCATATAATGACGAGGGAAAATTTTGACCCAATATGGTCTAGGCTCTCGTAAGCGGCCACCTCCCGTAAGTGCTTAAGGGAGGTTCAACTGTATGTTTGGATGGCACTGTACAAAATATTCTTAAAACCCATATTTTACCGATTCAAATGTACTGTAAGAAAAACACAAGTGAAGTAAATTTCTTTGGCCATTCATAATTTCGAGTTCACAATAAGGAAAAGTTTTACAAAGAGTGTCACCTGTGACTGATGTTTTTGTCAACTCACCTTGAAAACTTTTTCTTCTCTCTAGTTGTATGATTTGAGTTCTGGTGATCTTTTATGTTCGATTGTGTTTGATGTTGGAGTCACTGCTGTGGTAATGGATGCTGCAGAGCAGAGCTTTTTCGCTGGATGTACAGATGGCAGTATATATCAAGTGGAACTGTTTAGGCGTGTAAGTGCCTTAGTATTGCTGTTACAAATGCTGTGCTTACTGGGTCTGTTCAAGGGAGATCTGTTCCATGTTGCCATATGTCTGTTCAGTAACAGATCACAGAAGATGTCAAAATATAGTAAAAACATCAGTGGCATGTGAGTGACTTGACTAATGGCTTGTGTGCCATTTTTTGGTTCTTACCACATTCTGTGTTATCTGTGATCAATTGCTGAACAGATTCGCAGCAGCAAGAAATGATGTTTATCAATAAAATCGTCGAGCTTAGACAGAAGCGAATTGCGAAATTATTTTACAAAGAAAAAGCTAATTACATCACGTGGCGTGTCGCTTGTAGCGAGTAGCATGGGGTTAGTACCATACATTCTACAGTGTGATATAGTAATTTTAAGTCAGGGCTGTACCCCAGCAGTTTATGTCCTGTACAGACAATAATGTTGCCAAGTTTGACAGAATGCTCGAGTGAAGAGGAACCATGTTCATCTGTTGCCCGCGTTGGAATGAATTCACTTCTTTTGATGATGTGGAACGAAGCTTCAGGAGCTTAGGGCGAACTGATCAACAGCAACGACGAATCCTCGCCACGACGAGACGCAAAATCAGCGGCCGAGATTTCCCTTGAAAAATTTTTCTTACGTCGCTCCTTTTTCAGTGGCCTGATGCACTTCTTTCATTAATTCTTCCACAGCAAATTTGTAAAAGTTTCTGTTAACTCGTTTCACGTTTTCTAATTCCTCTTCCAGTTCCCGCCGCGACAGCTGTCGCTTTCCTCCTCTCGCAGCTCCTTGCACCTCGAGCTTTGCCACCTGTGTGCGAAAAGACTAGCATTAGCACGCTACGCGGGCCTATTCACTTGCCTTCTGTCGCCCGAACGCCACTGCGGTTTTCGGCAAATGCTCGTAAAAAAACGAAGATTTTCCGAATGATTGTCCAAGTGGAAATATTATGGGCAGCCGATCATTCATGCCCGAATTGGAAGGCATCCTCGAAAGACTATAGTTTCGGAATTGCTGTAGTGTGTTAGGGGAAAAAGATTTGCAAAATGAAACCTTACCTCGCTTAAAATAGGTCGGGCCATTACTTCACAACTCTTCTCCATACGCTCTAAACTACCATCCTGTTTAGAAAACAAAATAGTGCGCGTCAAATACAGCGGCACCTTTGCACAGCTGATTTTTTTACGGTTTTTTACGCCATCTTGCTTAGAGGGCAAACACAGTAAATATTGCAGTATATGAATGAGAAAATTTAAACGTTCGATGTCCAAAGAGTTGAGAGAGTTTGATTTTCTGAGTATGGAAAGGTACCCAGCAGAATGATTTTTTAACCAAATTTTTGAAGACCAGGAATTGCACGTTTAATTTTCCACAGCACAAATGTCTCTAAATATTCCCATGAACTGCGACTGGGTTCTGCAGACAAATGAATGGAAAATTAAAATCTCAATTGTGGCTTTTCTAGCTAGGCTATTTACCTCAAAAGTCATCTGTAAATTCTTTTACTTAGAAGCTTTAGTTTTTAATTCAAAAAACTAATTCCATAAGGTTCTCCATTTTACTGAAAATCTGATCAACTAGAAAATCGTTTAGATGCACTAGCAAATTCTCTGGACTAACATTACACGAAATGAATGGCATTCAATGAGGAGAATTAACATTCAATCTTGAAACTTAACAATACCTCGCTTAATTTTCCTTTAAGCACCAGACGAATGCTGTCCGAGTTAGATTCCCCCTCAGCTGTTCCTGAATGACCACTCGCGTGTTTTTCACGTGACTGGTTAGGTACATGCACGTGTCTCTTAAACGGCTGGATTGGTAGGAGGGAGGACTTTGGAGGTGGGTTGTCCAGGTACAGAGGTTTTGGAATAATCTGAGAGTTTGTCACCGCACCTATGAAAATTCAATCAAATCGATAAAAGATAAAACAAACAGGGCTTGTACCTTTGTGAAGAGACTTACTGGCAAAAACTATGCCCAAGAATAACACATAGTATCCTGAACTAAACAGGATGTGGTGTCTATCAAACAAACGTGCCTTTGTGATTCACCACTCTCAGACATTGTCTGCTGTGAACATGCCAAACACGAGCGCTTTGATCTTCTGAACCAGACAGCAATAATGTACTGTCCATAGAAACCGCCAAGCTGTTAACCTGTTTACTAAAAAGATAAAAAATATATATACAGTAAAATGAGCTAAAAATTAAATCTGCAAATACGAGCAAAGTGGGCCATCAGGAAGGAGCTTATCCCGGTTTCTGTAGCATGAGGCGACTAGGAGTATTTCTACTCCCCCTGGATGGGATACTAGTCCATCGCAGGGTTACCCCAAGCATTAAATTCGCCGGTACCCATTTATACACCTGGGTGGAGAGAGGCACTGTGAGATTTAAGTGTCCTGCCCAAGAATACAATTCACAGAACGTCCCTGGCCAGGGCTTGAACCCAGTCCACTGAGCACACTGATTATGAGAACACCACGCCACCAAACAAAAAATTTGGCAAAACAAGTTATAAATTTGTCCTGCAGTGATTTCATTTGTCCAAAGAGGAAGGGTCTTGTTAGCCAAACCAGACTGAATGGAACACAGGAGTGTTATGAGAAAAATAGTTATTCTGTTACCTGTGACCATTAAAGATAAGAGCCTCCTCTTTCTCCATGTGAATGTTATTCTTCATACCCTAAAAGTAAAAACAAATAAAAGTTATTGATAAAATAAAAATGGCCTTTTTCTCCTCTCACGCTCAATTCTCCAGGAATTCTTCTAGATCACCAGCTTGTGAAAGTCTGACATTCCACAAGAGCAATTCAATACCCTGTCTGATAACATTACTTAGTGATACTTGATCTACCAAGATCCATGAGCAGTGGGAGATCCAGACCTTGAGCAAAGGGGGTGGGTTGGGGGCAGTTTTGTTTTGCTTGCCCTGTCGGCTTTTCTTCCTTCTGTGATTTCTTCATTTTTCACTCAAAATAGAGGGTGGGGGTCTCCGGGCCCCTCTCCTAGATCCACCACTCGCAAGTAACTTAAATTGGCAGTTTATTGGTTTTCAGTTACCCCGCACAAGTCACTGAACCAACCAGAGATGCTAAACAGATCTCTGTAAAACTACTGAATGTCATCAGTATAGAAAGATTGTGTGACACAAGGTCCTATTGCCAATTAATCATAACTACATGTATAACAAAATTCGAGAAGAAAATAACAGTAGTATAAACTACTTGACACGTAAAGAATATATTCAACTTCTAATCTAGATGTTGTAAAAGTTTAAAGATAACCCATTGAAGTGCAACTAGCACACGCTTGATGACGCGTACTGTCCAATTTCTCAGGCATGACATGTACAACTGTCAAATTACAAGTGCATGACATGTGCAACTGTCCAATTAATGCGCTAATCAGGGCTGCTGATGACCAATCAGATTTGAGAATTTTGTTATAGTCATGATTAATCTTGAAAACCAGGCTGTGTTACAGTCATTTCGCAAGTCGTGGAAGAGGAGGGGCTGTTAGGTCCAACCACATTTTTTGCTGGGATTTATTTTCTTAGGCTCCAGATGGGTGCAAATTATGCAATATAAATGGCAAAACACTGACCTTAATGTTTGACTGTATTGGCCATATTTTTTTAGCCCAACCAGTTTAAAATGGTCTCAGAGGTCCCAGCATTTTATTTGAAAATTTGACAAAAATTATGTAGTTCCTAACATTGGACTGCAACTTAAAAAACATCATTTCTTGCTGCTGCGAATCTGTTCAGCAATTGATCACAGATAACACAGAATGTGGTAAGAACCAAAAAAATGGCACACAAGCCATTAGTCAAGTCACTCACATGCCACTGATGTTTTTACTATATTTTGACATCTTCTGTGATCTGTTACTGAACAGACATATGGCAACATGGAACAGATCTCCCTTGAACAGACCCAGTAAGCACAGCATTTGTAACAGCAATACTAAGGCACTTACACGCCTAAACAGTTCCACTTGATATATACTGCCATCTGTACATCCAGCGAAAAAGCTCTGCTCTGCAGCATCCATTACCACAGCAGTGACTCCAACATCAAACACAATCGAACATAAAAGATCACCAGAACTCAAATCATACAACTAGAGAGAAGAAAAAGTTTTCAAGGTGAGTTGACAAAAACATCAGTCACAGGTGACACTCTTTGTAAAACTTTTCCTTATTGTGAACTCGAAATTATGAATGGCCAAAGAAATTTACTTCACTTGTGTTTTTCTTACAGTACATTTGAATCGGTAAAATATGGGTTTTAAGAATATTTTGTACAGTGCCATCCAAACATACAGTTGAACCTCCCTTAAGCACTTACGGGAGGTGGCCGCTTACGAGAGCCTAGACCATATTGGGTCAAAATTTTCCCTCGTCATTATATGGTAACTGATGAGACTTATCCCTGTTTTACATGTCTGATTTGTGTGAAAAGTCCATTTCATGAAAAATCCAGTACTTCGCATTGAGAAATTTCCATCTCTTGTACTACCCAGGAATGCGATAAAGTTACAATATCTTATTATCAAATTTCTGCGCCATTATCTGTCAAGTGGTCACTTACGGGAGGTTAAAACCAAACTAAAGAAAATTTCAAACTTTTAGTTCCAAAAGTGGTCGTTGTCACTTAAGAGAAGTGGTGGCTTACAAGAGGTTCCAAATATAGTGATTTGACTGGGAAACTTTTGGAAAACTGGTCACTGAGTAGAGGTGGTCGCTTATGAGAGGTGGTTGCAGCCAGAGGTTCAACTGTATGCCACTGGCACAATTTATGGAGTAGGGGACTTCCTTTATGAGACAAACTGTCAGGGATGTTAATCAAATCACAACCATCATAGCTGTTGCTGTATTGCTTTACACTGTGTCCATGGCCCGTTACAGTTTCCCTTGCCAACACATGCCACATTGTCATTATAATGTATAATCCAACACTTGCTCATGCCTTTTGTCTTGTTCAGCATTGTCACATTTAAGCTGAACTTTGTCTCAATTTGTTGGTGAAGGGTTTCAAATGCCTGTCTCGGCAGCATTTAATTGTTAAGGATGTTAAACGTTAATTAAAGAAAACTGGAAAACAACACACTATGTCTTAATACTTAGCAAACACAACGTGTTGCTGAACACAACTTGATCTTTGACTGTTAAACATGAATTAAAGAAAACTGGAAAACAGCACACTATGTCTTGCTACTGAGCAAACAGAAGACTCAGATACCCACAATACGAGATACAGCCCTAACATTAAATCAAGGTGTAAGGGAAACAAAGTCCCTTCAGGGCAATTCAAGGCATAAGGCATGGCATTCCAAGAAAGCAAAAGCGACCATGAAGTCAGGATCGATATTGGCCAAGTACTTCCTTGCTAATACTTGGTATCCTCTCTGTACCAGTACCTTGCATGTTTGATCAAGAGATGAAGTTATCACATGAGCCCTCATGCCTCCATGGCCACAGTGAATGTCCGTGACTGGGAGAGCATGATCAGACCAAGTATACCGAGGAGATGGACTTGACTCAAATGTTCCTAAACTGCTTGAAGAAAAGGACAAAACCCTGAAAAATAAACGAAATCAAACAATAAATAATAAATTCTTCCGCCTGTACAAGTCAAGTTGCAAAGAAAAAAAAGCTGATTAGCTATTAATTTTCCACAGATCATGACATCAAAAGTAGTTAGCACGTTTTCTGCTCTAGGTTTGAAATAAATAACCACTTAATATTCTATTTGTGTATGTTTGTAATTGTTCAGTACAACCAAAGGAGGAGTACTGTTCCAGACTTCTGAAAGCCTTTGTGATACTCATCCCTAATTTAAGCGTTTAAGGGACCCCTTCACACGTATTGGACAGTCTGTACTTCATTTAGCTATAGTGGCATCATTCTTTGGAACAGCCTTCCTTGTGACATCATAATGATGGAAACAGAAGTCCTTGGGCAATTCAAGGTATAAGGCAAAGGCATCAAATTGGGTAAAATTAAATTAAATTATAGATTAGTTACTCATAAATTGTTCTTTTAAAGCTGATGAGCATAAATATGGTTAAATAAAGATTATCATAGATCCATCTATCCATCCATTCAGTTCTTCCCAAATGATTTCCTATACATTAATGTCATTCACAGTTCTTCTATGATGGTTCTGGAAATTTTGAAGTACATGTACACCGTGAGATTAGTACACGTGTATATCTGTCTTAATTAAATTATCACAGCATTTTAAAAGAACCATTATAATATATCAAATACTTTACTCGACTAAATTTATTGGTTAGGAGAAATATGTGGGAGGCGCATTGGCCCCATGGTTAGTGTGCTTGTCTCCGGATTGAGTGGTCCAGGTTTGAGCCCTGGTCGGTGGCATTGTGTTGTGTTCTTGGGTAAGACACTTTACTCTCATAGTACCTCTCTCTACCCAGGTGTATAAATGGGTACCAGCAGATTTAATGCTGGGGGTAACCCTGCGATGGACTACACGTAGCATCCCATCTAAGGGGAGTAGAAATATTCCTAGTCGCTTCATGCTACGGAAACCGGGATAAGCACTGGCCTGATGAGCCACTTGGCTTGTATGCAGACTTAACCTTACCGTTAGGTAAATATTGGTCTTGTTCTTTTTCTTGCAAGTTTATGGACTGAGTCATGAGCAAGGTCCAGAAACTTGCCAAAAATATACCCTTGACCAACATTTTCCCAATATCAACCTCATGGCAGAGGTTCCTTGTGTTTAAAATAAACACTGTATAAGTTGGACAATTCACTGCCTTAGTTGGAAAGAGGACAATAGTTTGCACACACCTTCACGTGACTGTCCACCCACAGCGTACACCATGTCTCCAGTGACAGCCAGTCCATGCCGACACCGTGCGGTAAGCATGTGTGCCAATGGACTCCACCTGTTAACTGACGGAAAATACCCATAAGTGTCTCTCATTACTGAAGACCCCTGAATTCCGCCAGCGGCAAATATAACTGAAATAACACCCATCGATCGTCTAGGCTTGGTTCTAGAACCTTTGATCAAGTGTCTTCGATCAGGAAGCATGTGATAGTTCTTGGCCTCTAGCAACAGAGCTGTGCATTCGGGAGATGACAAAACGATCTCTTCAGTTTCGACGTGATCTGCAAGATAATACGGCGACATGAGTGGAAAACGGACGTGTTGTGACAGCTGTTTAAAATAACCTTTCCGAGCGTCTGCATCGTGATTAATCCAATGCATTAGACATTCGAACACCTGTTCTTCTCTCTCGACCCGTATGTCATCACTGCTTAAATACTCGCCCAAGCGTTCAGCCGACAGTGATTTAAACTCATCCGTTTGCGAAACGGCTACAAAATTGTCGTAGATGTATTGATTTGCCGTACTTCTCAGTGCGGTACAGTCGAATGTAAACGCAGCTGCTTCAATTCCCAAACAATTGGAAGGGTTCAACATAGCCTTCATAAAGGAAACACAGGTTTCCTTCAAACTTGTCATCAAAAGATAATTGGAAGCGGAAACAAAATCCTTGACATTGAAAGGAGTGATCTTGATACTTCCGGTGTAAATAAAGTTTAACAACTCCTCCATGATTTCTGCTGTGATGTTCTCTAGAATCACGGGTTTGTTTTCCAACTGTTCCCGCATATTGCTCGAGAACATCGCCCGGAAATACGGACTGCTAGCCGCCAATACGTTACGATGGGCGTAGAACTGTTTGCCATTGACCACGATCACTACCTCGCACAATATGTTGTGTTTCCGGAACTCGTTAAGGGCATTCATCATCTGTACACAGTAATTCGCCACAGGCACGTATACCTGCGAGAGCTCAACGGACGCCATTTTGGGCTTTTTGTTTCCTTCGCTTACCTCCCTCGTCACCAGATTGTCTGCGCTGGATCAAGCAGACCCTGGAAACGAAATTACCACTGATCAGATTAGAATGACTGTCGGCTCGAAAAGAAAAAAATCCAAAATGGCGGACTTCGAAATCGCGTTGTCCACCGAAGCCACCGGCGACAATTTCTGTATATCTCTATGGGATATAAACTCAGGTATGCAACTGAAAGCTTACAAAGGAGGTGGCTGTCCGTGTCGATGCGTTTGCTTGCTTGGAAATGATTACATCCTGGCATCACAGGCGAGTAAACCCGTCATACACGTGTGGAACATGGCAAAGGTACAGTAAGACATGCATATTAAGTGCATATAACCGAAAAATACGTCATTTCAAAAATACTTTAATTTAAAAGGCTTTTCAAAGTAGAGTAAAAGGGCGTTTTTCTTTTTGTGATATCTTGTTTTTTTGTTCCTCTTCAAAATCAAATATTACCATTTGTAGCTGCACGAGGCAAACAATGCAGTTAAAAATGTTAAAGAGGAGACCCAATGAAGGTGGGACTGGCATACACTGTCGCAAAGACTAGGTAATTTGCCTTGTTGAGTCGCAAATGGTAATATTTAATTTTGAAGAGCCAGAAGACTGGAACCAAGCATGTTGTCATAGCAACATCAAATGTGTACCATCTGGTATATTTTGTAGGGTGCAACATCCCTGCCAAGTTTCAATAGCATTGCTTCATTATTGGCAGAGATATTCTTAATTTTGTGTTTCACCACTGTACTTGCAAAACCGATAACGTTATATCAGTGACTAAATTTGCATAATAGAAAAACTTGAATATCTCTGGAACAAAAAAAGAGATCACAAAAAGAAAAACACCATTTTTCTCTACTTTGAAAAGCTTTTTAAATGAGCGTATTTTTGGAATGACTAATTTTTCGGGTCATATGCACTTTAAATTTAAAGTTTTACTGTGTTGTTACAAACTGAAATAGATCATCCTTTCTTTAATTATATTTTAGGAGACTGTCCTCACCAAATTAATATGTCCAGGAAAAGTGACGGCCATGACAAGTTCCCCTGATGGTGTTTACTGTGTAGTGGCATGTGGAGAAAAAATTTACATCTGGCAGGTTGGTTAAAATCTACGTTGAACAGGTGTAATTTCTAAAGGAGTATCATTTAAACAAGCACTACCAAATGAATTTGCTGCTCAGTAGCTCCCCTCTGATAACTGATTGGGTACCTCATTAGCGTTTCATCTAGTGACTTTACCCTTTTTATATATACCGGTATGTACCGTATGAAAGTACTGCTCAATAGCTTTCATTTGTATGGTCACACATTAGGGTTTCATCCACAGGCTGAAAAGTGAGAACCACCTTGTACAGCACAATACATAGAGGATATTACACGGTGGCGAGAAGATATGAATTTTATGTTCGAGTGGCGAGAACAATATCTCACGAGTGAACGCATGAGATATTGTTCTTGCCACGAGAACATAAAATTCATACCTTCGAGCTAACGTGTAATGTTCTTTTTATTATATAAACATACTGATGACGGCGTTTTTGATGATTTTACGAAAATTTCCGACCACCTTTCGAAGATTTCCGAAGATTTTTCAAAATTGCTCCAAAGGCCAGATTAACGTTCCCGAACATTTTCCGAGAATTTCTGAAAATTTCCGAAGATTGTCGAAGACTTTTGAGGAAGACCTGAAGATGTTTCGTTGATACACCAACGAATTTAAGTACAATTTAAGAGACAAACTTGATATCAATGAAATCATCAATAACCTCAGGTGTGAAATTATGAAAAATAAACCACTCAGGTCTCAGATGTAGTTTTAATAAATTTTATGAGTGGTATATTTTCCAGTAAAACACTCGTGTTTATATAATAAATAGTACTATATGAAAGTACTGCTCAATAGCTTTCATTTAAATGGCCACACACTAGGGTTTCATCTGCAGACTTAAAAGTAAGAACCACCTTGTGCAGTGCAAAAACAGTACCACTTGAAAGTACTGCTCAAAAGCTTTCATTTGAATGGCAACACACTAGGGTTCCATCTGCAGTCTTAAAAGTGAGAACCACCTTGTACAGTGCAATAAACAGTACACTTGAAAGTACTGCTCAATAGCTTTCATTTGATTGGTCACACACTTGGGTTTGTATCTACAGACTTAGAAGTAAGAACTACCTTGAGTTGTTTAAAATAATAAACTGTACCTTGTGAAAGCATTTCTTGTAGATTTTACTTGAATGGTCACATACTATTTACTCTGCTGTTACAATGTCAAGTTAAATTTTAATATTCTCTTTCTCAAAAGGTTGCAAGTGGCAATTTATTAGCATTGTTGTCACGCCATTTCCAGCGTGTCTCATGCCTAAAGTTCACTGATGATGGATCTCATTTTCTGTCATGTGGTGATGATAACTTAGTCATAGTGTGGAAAATGGCAAGGTAACCCATAACTTAACTCTATATTTACTTCTCAGGAAAGGGGACATAATTTAATTAAGACAGATATACACGTGTACTAATCTCACGGTGTACATGTACTTCAAAATTTCCAGAACCATCATAGAAGAACTGTGAATGACATTAATGTATAGGAAATCATTTGGGAAGAACTGAATGGATGGATAGATGGATCTATGATAATCTTTATTTAACCATATTTATGCTCATCAGCTTTAAAAGAACAATTTATGAGTAACTAATCTATAATTTAATTTAATTTTACCCAATTTGATGCCTTTGCCTTATACCTTGAATTGCCCAAGGACTTCTGTTTCCATCATCATGATGTCACAAGGAAGGCTGTTCCAAAGAATGATACCACTATAGCTAAATGAAGTACAGACTGTCCAATACGTGTGAAGGGGTCCCTTAAACGCTTAAATTAGGGATGAGTATCACAAAGGCTTTCAGAAGTCTGGAACAGTACTCCTCCTTTGGCTGTACTGAACAATTACAAACATACACAAATAGAATATTAAGTGGTTATTTATTTCAAACCTAGAGCAGAAAACGTGCTAACTACTTTTGATGTCATGATCTGTGGAAAATTAATAGCTAATCAGCTTTTTTTTCTTTGCAACTTGACTTGTACAGGCGGAAGAATTTATTATTTATTGTTTGATTTCGTTTATTTTTCAGGCTTTTGTCCTTTTCTTCAAGCAGTTTAGGAACATTTGAGTCAAGTCCATCTCCTCGGTATACTTGGTCTGATCATGCTCTCCCAGTCACGGACATTCACTGTGGCCATGGAGGCATGAGGGCTCATGTGATAACTTCATCTCTTGATCAAACATGCAAGGTACTGGTACAGAGAGGATACCAAGTATTAGCAAGGAAGTACTTGGCCAATATCGATCCTGACTTCATGGTCGCTTTTGCTTTCTTGGAATGCCATGCCTTATGCCTTGAATTGCCCTGAAGGGACTTTGTTTCCCTTACACCTTGATTTAATGTTAGGGCTGTATCTCGTATTGTGGGTATCTGAGTCTTCTGTTTGCTCAGTAGCAAGACATAGTGTGCTGTTTTCCAGTTTTCTTTAATTCATGTTTAACAGTCAAAGATCAAGTTGTGTTCAGCAACACGTTGTGTTTGCTAAGTATTAAGACATAGTGTGTTGTTTTCCAGTTTTCTTTAATTAACGTTTAACATCCTTAACAATTAAATGCTGCCGAGACAGGCATTTGCAAACCCTTCACCAACAAATTGAGACAAAGTTCAGCTTAAATGTGACAATGCTGAACAAGACAAAAGGCATGAGCAAGTGTTGGATTATACATTATAATGACAATGTGGCATGTGTTGGCAAGGGAAACTGTAACGGGCCATGGACACAGTGTAAAAGCAGATACAGGCAACAGCTATGATGGTTGTGATTTGATTAACATCCCTGACAGTTTGTCTCATATAGGAAGTCCCCTACTCCATAAATTGTGCCAGTGGCATACAGTTGAACCTCTGGCTGCAACCACCTCTCATAAGCGACCACCTCTACTCAGTGACCAGTTTTCCAAAAGTTTCCCAGTCAAATCACTATATTTGGAACCTCTTGTAAGCCACCACTTCTCTTAAGTGACAACGACCACTTTTGGAACTAAAAGTTTGAAATTTTCTTTAGTTTGGTTTTAACCTCCCATAAGTGACCACTTGACAGATAATGGCACAGAAATTTGATAATAAGATATTGTAACTTTATCACATTCCTGGGTAGTACAAGAGATGGAAATTTCTCAATGCGAAGTACTGGATTTTTCATGAAATGGACTTTTCACACAAATCAGACATGTAAAACAGGGATAAGTCTCATCAGTTACCATATGATGACGAGGGAAAATTTTGACCCAATATGGTCTAGGCTCTCGTAAGCGGCCACCTCCCGTAAGCGCTTAAGGGAGGTTCAACTGTATGTTTGGATGGCACTGTACAAAATATTCTTAAAACCCATATTTTACCGATTCAAATGTACTGTAAGAAAAACACAAGTGAAGTAAATTTCTTTGGCCATTCATAATTTCGAGTTCACAATAAGGAAAAGTTTTACAAAGAGTGTCACCTGTGACTGATGTTTTTGTCAACTCACCTTGAAAACTTTTTCTTCTCTCTAGTTGTATGATTTGAGTTCTGGTGATCTTTTATGTTCAATTGTGTTTGATGTTGGAGTCACTGCTGTGGTAATGGATGCTGCAGAGCAGAGCTTTTTCGCTGGATGTACAGATGGCAGTATATATCAAGTGAAACTGTTTAGGCGTGTAAGTGCCTTAGTATTGCTGTTACAAATGTTGTGCTTACTGGGGCTGTTCAAGGGAAATCTGTTCCATGTTGCCATACGTCTGTAAAGTAATAGATCACAGAAGATGCCAAAATATAGTAAAAACATCAGTGGCACACTTGACTAATGGCTTGTGTGTCAATTTTTTGGTTCTTACCACATTCTGTGTTATCTGTGATCAATTGCTGAACAGATTCGCAGCAGCAAGAAATGATGTTTTTTAAGTTGCAGTCCAATGTTAGGAACTACATAATTTTTGTCAAATTTTCAAATAAAATGCTGGGACCTCTGAGACCATTTTAAACTGGTAGGGCTAAAAAAATATGGCCAATACAGTCAAACATTAAGGTCAGTGTTTTGCCATTTATATTGCATAATTTGCACCCATCTGGAGCCTAAGAAAATAAATCCCAGCAAAAAATGTGTTTGGGCCTAACAGCCCCTCCTCTTCCACGACTTGCGAAATGACTGTAACACAGCCTGGTTTTCAAGAGTAATCATGACTATAACAAAATTCTCGAATCTGATTGGTCATCAGCAGCCCTGATTAGAGCATTAATTGGACAGTTGCACATGTCATGCACTTGTAATTGGACAGTTGTACATGTCATGCCTGAGAAATTGGACAGTACGCGTCATCAAGCACGTGCTAGTTGCACTTGAATGGGTTATCTTTAAACTTTTACAACATCTAGCTTAGAAGTTGAATATATTCTTTACGTGTCAAGTAGTTTATACTACTGTTATTTTCTTCTCGAATTTTGTTATAGTTATGATTAATTGGCAATAGGACCTTGTGTCGCACAATCTTTCTATACTGATGACATTCAGTAGTTTTACAGAGATCTGTGTAGCATCTCTGGTTGGTTCAATGACTTGTACGGGGTAACTGAAAACCAATAAACTGCCAATTTAAGTTACTTGCGAGTGGTGGATCTAGGGGAGGGGCCCGGGGACCCCCACCCACTATTTTGAGTGAAAAATGAAGAAATCACAGAAGGAAGAAAAGCCAGCAGGGCAAGCAAAACAAAACTGCCCCCAACCCACCCCCTTTGCTCAAGGTCTGGATCTCCCACTGCTCATGGATCTTGGTAGATCAAGTATCACTAAGTAATGTTATCAGACAGGGTATTGAATTGCTCTTGTGGAATGTCAGACTTTCACAAGCTGGTGATCTAGAAGAATTCCTGGAGAATTGAGCGTGAGAGGAGAAAAAGGCCATTTTTATTTTATCAATAACTTTTATTTGTTTTTACTTTTAGGGTATGAAGAATAACATTCACATGGAGAAAGAGGAGGCTCTTATCTTTAATGGTCACAGGTAACAGAATAACTATTTTTCTCATAACACTCCTGTGTTCCATTCAGTCTGGTTTAGCTAACAAGACCCTTCCTCTTTGGACAAATGAAATCACTGCAGGACAAATTTATAACTTGTTTTGCCAAATTTTTTGTGTGGTGGCGTGGTGTTCTCATAATCAGTGTGCTCAGTGGTCTGGGTTCGAGCCCTGGCCTGGACATTGTGTGATGTATTCTTGGGCAGGACACTTAAATCTCACAGTGCCTCTCTCCACCCAGGTGTATAAATGGGTACCGGCGAATTTAATGCTTGGGGTAACCCTGCGATGGACTAGTATCCCATCCAGGGGGAGTAGAAATACTCCTAGTCGCTTCATGCTACAGAAACCGGGATAAGCTCCTTCCTGATGGCCCACTTTGCTCGTATTTGCAGATTTAATTTTTAGCTCATTTTACTGTATATATATTTTTTATCTTTTTAGTAAACAGGTTAACAGCTTGGCGGTTTCTATGGACAGTACATTATTGCTGTCTGGTTCAGAAGATCAAAGCGCTCGTGTTTGGCATGTTCACAGCAGACAATGTCTGAGAGTGGTGAATCACAAAGGCACGTTTGTTTGATAGACACCACATCCTGTTTAGTTCAGGATACTATGTGTTATTCTTGGGCATAGTTTTTGCCAGTAAGTCTCTTCACAAAGGTACAAGCCCTGTTTGTTTTATCTTTTATCGATTTGATTGAATTTTCATAGGTGCGGTGACAAACTCTCAGATTATCCCAAAACCTCTGTACCTGGACAACCCACCTCCAAAGTCCTCCCTCCTACCAATCCAGCCGTTTAAGAGACACGTGCATGTACCTAACCAGTCACGTGAAAAACACGTGAGTGGTCATTCAGGAACAGCTGAGGGGGAATCTAACTCGGACAGCATTCGTCTGGTGCTTAAAGGAAAATTAAGCGAGGTATGGTTAAGTTTCAAGATTGAATGTTAATTCTCCTCACTGAATGCCATTCGTTTCGTGTAATGTTAGTCCAGAGAATTTGCTAGTGCATCTAAACGATTTTCTAGTTGATCAGATTTTCAGTAAAATGGAGAATCTCATGGAATTAGCTTTTTGAATTAAAAAACTAAAGCTACTAGGTAAAAGAATTTACAGATGACTTTTGAGGTAAATAGCCTAGCTAGAAAAGCCACAATTGAGATTTTCATTTTCCATTCATTTGTCTGTAGAACCCAGTCGCAGTTCGTGTGAATATTTAGAGACATTTGTGCTGTGGAAAATTAAACGTGCAATTCCTAGTCTGACAGCAAATCTATGGTCTTCAAAAATTTGGTTAAAAAATCATTCTGCTGGGTATCTTTCCCTTCTAACTCATTTAAAACTCGGAAAATCAAACTCTCTCAACTCTTTGGACATCGAACGTTTGAATTTTCTCATTCATATACTGCAATATTTACTGTGTTTGCCCTCTAAGCAAGATGGCGTAAAAAACCGTAAAAAAATCAGCTGTGCAAAGGTGCCGCTGCATTTGACGTGCACTATTTTGTTTTCTAAACAGGATGGTAGTTTAGAGCGTATGGAGAAGAGTTGTGAAGTAATGGCCCGACCTATTTTAAGCGAGGTAAGGTTTCATTTTGCAAATCGTTTTCCCCTAACACACTACAGCAATTCCGAAAACTATAGTCTTTCGAGGATGCCTTCCAATTCGGGCATGAATGATCGGCTGCCCATCATATTTCCACTTGGACAATCATTCGGAAAATCTTCGTTTTTTTACGAGCATTTGCCGAAAACCGCAGTGGCGTTCGGGCGACAGAAGGCAAGTGAATAGGCCCGCGTAGCGTGCTAATGCTAGTCTTTTCGCACACAGGTGGCAAAGCTCGAGGTGCAAGGAGCTGCGAGAGGAGGAAAGCGACAGCTGTCGCGGCGGGAACTGGAAGAGGAATTAGAAAACGTGAAACGAGTTAACAGAAACTTTTACAAATTTGCTGTGGAAGAATTAATGAAAGAAGTGCATCAGGCCACTGAAAAAGGAGCGACGTAAGAAAAATTTTTCAAGGGAAATCTCGGCCGCTGATTTTGCGTCTCGTCGTGGCGAGGATTCGTCGTTGCTGTTGATTAGTTCGCCCTAAGCTCCTGAAGCTTCGTTCCACATCATCAAAAGAAGTGAATTCATTCCAACGCGGGCAACAGATTAACATGGTTCCTCTTCACTCGAGCATTCTGTCAAACTTGGCAACATTATTGTCTGTACAGGACATAAACTGCTGGGGTACAGCCCTGACTTAAAATTACTATATCACACTGTAGAATGTATGGTACTAACCCCATGCTACTCGCTACAAGCGACACGCCACGTGATGTAATTAGCTTTTTCTTTGTAAAATAATTTCGCAATTCGCTTCTGTCTAAGCTCGACGATTTTATTGATAAACCAGACTTTACTTTACTTTACTAAACAGTCCATTATATTCATTGCGCACCGCATTACATGTATCAGAAAACAGCCCTATAAAAACTACGCCAGCTGAGTGGTTAAAAGTCGTGTTTCTATTAAAATTAGATTATGAGCTAGAGATTCCTATTTGAACAATAGAGTGTTTCTGTCGAGGAACTATCGGGTGATAATTTGATGTTCTTAAAGCAAACGTCAAATATGCTAGTTTTAAGAACATCAAATTTCCGCCGGGCAACTATCAAGACCGTAGTTCCGAAACATAAACACTCTATTGTCTTTATTGTTCACCACTAAACTTTCTTCCGCGCGCTTGTTCAAAAATCATATTAAGATGATTCCCCAGTTTTGCCACAGGGAGCACACAATCTTGCTGAGTAGGGAGAGAGTAAATAAAGGAACGAAAAGAATGAACAGTTTACCTTTGTTTCCGCTTGTCATCTCTTATCTTACGTGATTTTACTGGGAAAGCCGCTGCTTACAAATCCTGCGTAACACCGTAGCGCTAAACTCGTACCCAGGCCTTTCCGCGCTCAGCACACAAAAAAATTGGTTTGTATAAAATTTGACAGGAGGAACTCCAAAACATTTTGAACGCACTGCGAATGTTCGCTCGAATCTCTAAATTTCGTTGCTTTGACGAAACCAAACAAACACAAAATGAGGTCGGAAGGTTTTTCTACAACTTGGCCGAGTTTGTTTTGGAATACTTTTGCGACAGTCGGAGAATTCTAGCGATTTTTGCAAAGTTTTGTCTCAGTTCGCTTTTTGCAACATGATCGTACCGTTACCTAAATCCCAAACACGTCATCCAGCGCGCGCTCGCGCTCCCCTCTATGGCCCACACGAGTTTTTTGACCTAAAAAGTTTTTACAAAATCCTTCCCCTACCCCAGTTGTTATCGCAAAATCGCGCTAAAAAGCTTCTGGTATTAGCTCCCGCCATGTTGTTTTCGTGGGGAGATTGGGCGACCTCGTAAGCGCAAGAATAGCTGCGAACAGTGGGAGGTATTTGTAAAGTTTTGTCGTGTCAAAAAAGCATGTGTGGGGGATGGAGAGGAGCGCGAGCGCGCGCTGGATGACGTGTTTGGGATTTAGGTAACGGTACGATCATGTTGCGAAAAGCGAATTGAGACAAAACTTTGCAAAAGTCGCTAAAATTTCCGACTTTCGCAAAAGTATTCGAAAACAAATTCGGCCAAGTTGTAGAAAAACCTTCCGACCTCATTTTGTGTTTGTTTGGTTTGGTGAAAGCAACGAACTTTGGAGATTCGAGCGAATATTCGCAGTGCGTCCAAAATGTTTTGGCAAAGAGTTGCCTCCCTTGTCAAATTTTATACAAACCAAAAATTTTTTTTTGCTGATTGTGTGCTCCCTGTGGTTTCGCCATTGACAGTACTGTGATTTCCCGCAAGGAAGGCCCGACAGCGAAATAAAAGCTCGTTTTCTCTTAAACGAGCATGGTGACCTATATTTTTTATTGCATAATAATGGTGCCCATGTTATCCTCTTTAATCTAAAAAAATTAAAAAAAAAATTATCGGAAAGGAAAAAGATATAGCTGAAAGCGTTTACAAAATCGTTACTCTGGGATGTAAATTATGGGCGCGAAAACAACGACTCGACGAACGCTTTACGTCCACCTCGTTTTAAATGGTGCGATTTTTTCCAAAAATTTTATATAACATTGTTCCATATACTCCAGGCTTTCACCCTGTCAAGTTTTCTCCCAAGTATTACTTCGATTAACTGTGCTTCCGGCTACCGCCAAATGTAACGTAAACCGATGAATAACGCGCGTGATTAGCACGAGTACAGGCATAAATGGGGGAAGACTGGCCCATCATATCTCTTTTACGAGGATGGTGACCTATCTTTTTTATTGTAGTTTTCGAAAAAGTGCTCGGTACGGAACATTCAGAGAAAGTTTAAAAAAATTCATCGGTAATTTCTATTTCTGAAGAATCACCTTAAAGCGTTTTAAATTTTTTAGAATAAAAATTAAAGTAACGCGACAACTGACGCGCGCGCATTGTGATGAAATATGACGTCATAAACACTGGGTTTATAGAAAATTAAGTGCTCTTGTATGTTTGGAAATCAGAGAAGCTCTTCTTACCTTTCAGAGACAGTTGACTTGAAACCTCAGAGACAAGCAACTTCTGTGGGAAAGGGCGTGTTGTATTAAAATCTCTTACGTTCAATCTGAATCTGTGACCACCTTTAGCGATAAAGAAAACACGAATTTTTGTTATGACGTCAAAGTTGCTTGAACTCGTCACAGTGACATCACCTGTTTGTTGACGTTTTGTCTGCAATGCAGTATTCTTTATCGAAATGGGAATCGCTTGTTCTTGCGACGAACCTGCGCGTTATAAAGATGTTGTGTTCTCCCGAGCAGAGCCTTGTTTTGCTTCAATAAAGACCAAGACGCGGTGGAGGAAAGCGAGACAGCAGAATGAACAGAATTCCCGCAAAACGAAATGGCGGCAAGGTGATTTCAAAGAGGCAGTGAAGAACAGTGTAGACATTGATCCGATCGGGCAAAATGAACCCGCCGTTCCAAAAATCAAGGAAATTAAAGTTCTGCCTCCAATTCCCAAAAGAACTTACGCCACGCCTCAAATCTCCTACAAACCGAACAGAGTCTGGGGAGGAAGCGTCAGTTCGTATTTAGGTATGTCATTATGAGCCCGGAGGTACTCTGGGGGAGCAGGGATAGTGCAATGGTGAGAGCGTTCGCCGCCCGCCAATGTGGCTCGGATGCGGTACCATATGTAGGTTGAGTTTGTTGTTGATGGGTTTGTCTCCGGGGTCTTCGGGTTTCCTCCCACCACAAAACCCGCCATGAAAATCAGTAGGGCTGTTTTCCTTCTCTAATTACTGTAATTTTATTTATTTTACGTATCAGTGAATTCGAAACTTCAACAGCTCTCTGGGAAACTCCCTGAGCTTTGAACATTTTGAATGTTTAATTTTAAACGCCCTTGCCCACAGGACAATTTAGTGAATTAATTATATAGAGTAAGAAAAAAGGTGTAGTAGCTGTTGTTAGCTGTTATTGTTTTATCATTGTAGCAGCTGTTATTGTCTTAGGGCTAGGGCTGTTGTTCTATTGTACTCTCAACGGGTAGCAAGCCGTTCATGTAAAACCTTACGAGAGCTACTACATGACCCAAAAGTTTTCTCTTCGAACTCCTGACCTAAACGTCCCCTGTGTCTCAAGTATTTTATCGTTTTCACATGTAAAACTATTAATCGTATCTATAACAAAATTCTCGATCGTGATTGGTTCTCCGCGCGCCTATTTGTCACGTAATCGGCGCGCGATCACGTGGGTGTCCAATTACAGCTGTCCGATTTGAACTTTTTGTAATCGGACACCTGTAATTGGATACCCACGTGATTTTCACGCCAATTACGCGCGCTTCAATGGCTTCCTTAGCAATGTTTTCTACAGTTTTCAAAACTTAGGAAAAGCGCTACAGACGTTTTCGCTCAAAAAAGGTTCTCAGAAGACATTTTCCCGAAATTTGTTATAGATACGATTAACTAGTAATTGGACCTCGTGTCGTACAATTCAGGGAGAAATCGTGCTCGTAATTTCAAATGGGCCTCGCGCTTCGCGCTCGTCCGATTTTGAAATTACTCGCTCGATTACTCTCTGAATTGTACTCCACTCGGTCCAATTACTATTACTAATCGTTAGCTTCAAAAACAACACTGGACGACAGCGCAAAACGGGAGACTTAACGGGGTGCGGGATGGGGCCCGAGAAGAATAGGGGGAGTCTACTCTTTCAATTCCCCCTCCCATTTGCTGCCAAATTCCCATCCCAATATATCCCAGAGAGGTCAAATTCCTGTCCGTCGGGTAAATCGACTAATGAAATCCCCGGGGTATGCCCGGGGAGATGCTGATGTTTCTATTTGATCGATACATATTTAATTCCGGTTTGTGTAGCATTTCCGTTTTCGCTGTCAGGGAAATTGTTCCTCCCCTTAGATTAGATTCCAGTACTTATTTACACTCCTGGCTCAGTAAAGAAGGCTTAACGAGGGATAGGTTTTAGAACAGATTTTGAAAATTAGCCCGCAAGTACATTATCTCTGGGGGATTCCCATATAAAAGCTCGCTCGCCGGAAGGTTTGAAAAGAGCCCCAAAGAGGAACCAGGATCCTTCTTGTGAGCATGGGTTCAAATTGATTTTATCCCTAAGAAGTACTAATTCTAAAACAAAATAGCCTGCGAGTAGTTTCAAGTTTGGGGTGGCCCGGGCGCGCGCGCGCGCGTGAGCACTTTCTCCAGACTCCTAGCTCCCTGACGGATTGCTTCGCTTTTTAATAGCCCTTTTCACGGTTAATTTTTCTCATTTGCATTACAATGTAATCCAACGTGAATGCGAGGCAATTTCGGGCTAAAAGTGCGAAATGGCCCGACATTGCCTCTCATACATGCTAGATTTTATTGTAATGCAAACGAGGAAAGCTAACCGTTAAAAGAGCTATTCGCTCTTTGCCGCTCGCGCGTGCCCGCTCTCAAATGTGAGTCAGCTCGCAGGCTAAAACTAAAACATCTCCTTTCACACTTTTTTCGGCTCAATATCCCAAAACTTACCGCAAAAGCTCCCACTGTGGAACTTTTGATGATAAATTAAATACAATGATACAAGAGATCGCGAACGAAAATTGTATTTAGTTGTTTTTTAGGCCTTATAGGTCTTTAAATCCGATATGCTGCTGAGTCAGTTTAACATGATGTATTTTCGGCTTAGCAGTTTTTGTCTGTCCGCAGTTACAACAGCATGATTTTCTGGTTGTCATGCGTTTTGCATGTGACATTCTCAAACGGGAAGGAGATTTAGATATCCAGCCTTAATTAGCATAGATTTCGACAATTTTTACTTCTCACTTTACTCCTTAGTGTTTGTTTCGATTGAGAAGATATATCAAATACTCAAGACAGTGTTTCATCGGCTATCCAAACACCTCGAATTTCGTCAAAAATACTCCGCTGCGCGTCGTATTTTCATTTCTCTTCGCGGTGTTTGGATATCCCGATGAAACACTGTCTCTCGTGTTTGATTTACTACTTGGCCAATAACCCTTTTCACGGTTAGTTTTTCTCATTTGCATTACAATGCAGTCCAACGTAGGTGCAAGGCACTAAAAAATAGCTCGAAATTGCCTCGTATTTATGCTAGATTTCATTGTAATGCAAATGAGCAGAGTTAACCGTGAAAAGGGCTATCCGCAAACATTTGGAATCGAGTTTCATCTCCACTCATTACAATGTGCTTTTAGTAGACGATAGGTCAACCGGCAGGTTGCTTTATTTTTAGCTTACTACACCGTGCTGACGAGACCCAACCAGGTCGAAACAGCTGTTCACGATTGCAATTCTTGACTTTCAGTTTGGACTATCATGTTGTCCCGACTTTCGACGTAGTAATCAACCTTGCTTTATTGTTATGGACATTTTGATGCTGAACACCTCCAAGGGCCTGTTTACAAGGCGAGATGGTTACCTAAGCAAGCGGGTTACTAGCAAGTAGGTTACCCTAGCACTCACGCATTTCCTTGTTTTTACTTCGTCGTGTTTACAAGGCAGCCAGGGTTACCCGGGTAGGCGGGTAACCCTATCTGAGTGGTATCTAGATTTACCCTGGCAGGCGGGTTAACCTTTTCCCTTGCAAACACTCCAGGTAGGGTTAACCCGCCTACCCGGGTTGACTTTCTAATTGTTTCCAGACCCTTTGAGTGTAACCGCGCATTAAGTTGTCCCGGGTTGTAGGATTACCCTACCTGTGAAATTTTGCTTGTAAACCCGGATTATCTTTTGTCCTCAAGCTTGGGTTAACCCGCTTGCTAGGGTAACTCTCCCTCCTTGTAAACGGGCCCTTAGAGGTACCTAAATCGTTTCTTTAACCTCTTAAAAGGTACCACGAGTAAGCCCGTCCTTTTTATATGTAGAACCCCTTGGTTCAACGTCCTCGATTACGGCTCTAATCCAGAGCACTTGATCGATCTGGAGTCCAGCCCTCTAACCTTAACACCTAACTTGGATTCCGCTTTAATAGGTCCGCACAACGTGTATAGTTTTCTTTCTTTTGCACTTAGACACAGTTCAACGAGATTCTGTCATCGACGAGGACCTCATAACAGGAGGAAAGAAACGGGAAAGAAGAACAAGCTCTTTGACACATCATACACTTCGAAGATGCAGTAAATCTGGTGAGGTGATTAGCTGGGAAAGACAAGTGACGGTACTGAGTGGGCCTGATAAGCCAGAGTCAATAAAACAGTCAGCTTTACACAAGCGAAGGTTAAGCTTAAAAAGAAATTCTGTTATGGTAAGTTTGATAAAATTCGAATTTCTTCTGCCAATAACTGAAGTTGTCAAAGGGGAACGTGAGGAGAAGGTGGAAATTTATCATCTTGTGGATATTGCCTTGATATTTGCATTGCATTGAGAATGATGCCAGCCTGTAATTGGGGATGTTAAATGTGATAATAAGTTTTTTGGGCTGGGAAAGCACTTCTGTAAAAACCTGGGGAAACTCTCCTGCTGCGGGGATCAGTACCGGAATCTGTTACAGGAAATTATCTTCATCAACATCACTCAGAACTTATTAGGCCCAACGATATCGTTGTAATTCAAGAACACAACCAATTCAGAATAGTTGTATCCCACTTCCCACCACCGCGGGCGTAACCCAAGCACAATTTATAAAACACCTGTATCTATGCTAGGCTCCAAACAAATGATATAATGTTTCATTTTGAAATTCTAAACCCCTATAGACCTTTCCCGCATTACACTTCAGTGCGTACGAAACAATAGCACCAGAGCGAGGCTCGGGTGGACATTTTCATACATTTACTGTATTTTTGTCCACCCCAACCTCGACTCGGTGCCATTGTTTGTTGGAATGCGGGAAAGGTCTATTGGCTGCCAATGAGCTCATTTAAGATAGACAGGTGGTTACCATGGTTATGGGATTTTGACTGAACTGCCAATTATTGGCGTATTTTATGGTTACGAATATCGGCAAATTCTTCACTCACATGAACAAGTTAAACAAGTTAAAGAGCAACGAGTGTGACAGATTGAATACGAGAACGGCAAATCCCTCGCTCGTCGTGTTGGTTTTAGGTAGATAGGGTAGCTCATATGATGAGAAGCGTATGCGACCTGATAACACAGAGTTTAAGCGTGACGTTTACGGCAGACGGCAAACGGCAAACGGCAAAGATTACCTCTGATTGTTTTTCTTTTCTTGTAAATAGCAAAAAGTCTCCTACCAATAACCGAAAATACAAATATTCACTCTACTGTACACAGAGCTGAAGACAGACGGCAAAAGTTTCATTTTTGCCGTTTGCCGTTCGACGTAACGTCATGCTTAATGCATGATGCTAAAAAGAACTGCAAACAAGTCAGAACTGAAAAGTTGTATTCGTACTCGATCTCTTACTCTTATTCAATTCCCCTACAAGAACACGGGATAGTTTCCTTGTGCGCCTATCACAACACACAAAAAAGACAGATTATGCACCAAAATGAACCACACCTTTTTATAACAATGTCTAGGCTATGATTAACCAAAAACGTACTAAGAATTACTCCTCGGGCTGAGAGTCGATTAAGAATGACATTTTTTATTTTGCTGATCTTTACATTAAATGACAAGCATAAAATAAAGGTAACAAAAATTGCAAATTAAACCAAACACTTCAGGGTTTTCGTATTGCGTGACATCCCGGTTTGTAATAATCAGCAGTTCTTACTTATAACGGTTCCAAAATAACTTCCACACCATGGAAGTCATCAGGTGATACAAAGTCCTATGTATTATAAAGGTAGTTGATCTTATATTCTCTCAGCTTTGATTTACTGAAATATCATATACCATGTAAATTTAAGAATTAAGAACGTTTTTAGGCTCGAATCGTGAAACGTTCACAGCCTGTGCTCCAAAACTGCACGTTCTTATAAAAAAATAATGTACCCTTAAAGCACCTCATAGCTTGTCCCATTCTACGTTGGACGCATAACACATCAGTTGCATTATTTGTAGCTATTTGTCTGAGCAGATTATGCTTCAGTCTGTAATAAGAAAAGAACCAATCAGCCATATTCATGTGCTCAGTAATAGACTGGAACTAGCTTGAAGTTGAGGCTCATATGGGGATATATCGTTAAAAAGAGATTAATGTTATTTGCATTTGAAAAAATACCCACCTTAGCCCTAGTTGCAAGCTAAATCCTGTTCTATACTTGTATGGCCTTTTGTTTTTGGAGGGTATCCTGCTGTCTTTAATTGGCTGCCAAAACTCATACTTGCTCATTATTGACTTTCGCAAACTCTCGGTCCATACTCTCCCGAAAAGGCAGGTCCTAATTGTTTCTTTATTCGGCTTCCTTTCGAGACCAAAATACCCACCGAGCTTTTTGTAATCGTAATTTTGTTTAACAATTCACTTCTCATTTAGCAGTTTTTCAGGTTTCTCGAACAGATCGTATGTAACCTTTTTATACCTAAGTGGAATGAGTCACTGTGAGAGTAAATTGCCTTGCCGAAAACGCAGCTCAGTGATCCCAGCCAGGACTGGTACCTAGTTTGCTTTGTCAAGAGTCCAGCGCATTAAGGAGCACAATCGCGGTCGACAAAATTACCTTTAAATTGAAGGAAACCTGAAAATAATACTTTACAGAGGTAGAAAAATACCAAAGAGATATTAACAAACCATAAAGGAACCAGGATGGTGAAGGATAGGAGAAGATTGACACGGATTACAAACAACGAACCGTTCAACCGTGACAGTGCTCCTTTAATCATCAGGGTCGGGTTGTACGGAAGCCAGCTAATGCTAACCCAAGATTAAAAGTTAACTGAAGTATTAATTTTTCTCGTATAAAATGTTTTCTCACTATTTATATTTTTGTGTAGTACGAGATGATTCAAGCTCAAAAAAGAAGGCCAAACAATATACCAACAACCTCACCGCAAACTCAAATCAAAATTCTAGCTAATCCTGGGTTAGCTTAATTGGGCTTTGAACTTTTTAACTTAGGGAAAGTTCATTTAATATGACAAGGGGGGGGGGGGGGGTGAAGATTTTGAAACTCGAAGCTTGAAATTTTAGCAGCCCCCCTCGCTAGCGGTTCTATTTTTTAGGAGCCCCTACCCCCATTTGGTAGTAAAAATTTCAGAGCTCCTCTCCTAACCCAACAATTTTTTCAGAGCCCCTCCTTCGGATGTGTAAAAATTGTCGGAGCCCCCCCCCCCCTCAATATCTTCATACCCCCTTGTCATATTAAATGAACTTTCCCTCATCTGCTAAATTTTCTTGTCCGTAATGCTAAATTCATTTTTCAGCTTGAAAGAATGCAGTCAAGCTAATTAATCCAAGGCATACAAGTAGTTTACAATGTAATTCATGGTCTTTTATCCTGGTGCCTCCGAAGTTTGATGAACTGAACCACCGTGGACGTTTTCCAGTCGTTTCCTTCAGGCGAAGTATCAGAGAGCTTGGGCAAAAATTAGTTAATTGTTGTATACAGTAAAACATGTAATGATTGTTTTGAATAAATTTTTAATTGGTCATTAATAATTGTTTCATCGGTTGCTTTAGTGTTACGTGGATCGATGGTAATGGACATTTTAACTGTGCGCAGCCCCCTCCCCTCCCTTCGGAGGGAACTCGCTGCATGGCGATCATGGAGTGCTCTGACTATTGTTTAGAGACTAGAAACCTTTCATCGATAAAAATCAATAGCTTTTGTTTGCCGGTTTCTCTCCATGTTTATTTTCCCTCGACCTCTGTCAGTGATACGATTACTTAATAAAGGGAGTTAATTTCTATTTCTACTTAATAGATTTCTGTTACTAGTTTAAGGAGCAAAGACTACGCTTCAATGAGAGCAAGATCAGCCATGAACCGTACAGGGGGAGGGGAGGATCCCGGTTTCTGCATATAAAGAGTCTTAGAGTATTTCTAATTTTCCCTGGATGGGATGTCAGTCCATCAAGGGTTACACCTCCCCCCATCACATGTTGCCATGATAGTTTGCTGGTATCCATTTATACACCCGAGTGGATGGTGGAGCCTGTAAGAGCAACGTGTCTTGTTCAGGAAGACAAGAACGGTATACCGATTCGGCCAGGTCAGACGAATCCGGACATTTGATCCGAAATTCAGCGCTCTTACAGTTTAGCCACTGGGCCCCTCTGTTGTTACCAGTGCTCATCTCGAAAACATTTCTAGAATGTAGTAGATTCAACTTCTGGTGAAGGGCTTGGGGAAACAGCGGTGTTTTCACTAGGTCGCCCATCCCTTATTATAAAACATAACAAGATTAAGGAGACGAGAAGATCAAAGGTCAGGATTGCCAGAAAGAGATTTCTTTCTATCTGATCAACAAGAAACAGAATGAGCAAAACCGGGAAATTGAGGAAGACACGATAGCAACATGACACCGGGGCTAGGCAGAGGTTAGCATTGTTAGCGCAGAGCACATGATATAACCCGTGTACTGAGATCAGATAAAACGAAGCGGCCAAATAACCACTAGCATAAACACCTTGAAATTCCTCAAGAGATAACGTCTTTTGAGCAAAGTCCGGTCTTACCACCAAAATATACCAAAAAATGCCTTGGATAAGCCCAATAATGAAGATTGCTGTGATCGAGCCGCTTGTTTTAACTCCACGGCAGTCACGGAATGGTGATAGGAGCTCGGTGAAAAATGCGCTAAATGATGGCTTGCCCGTCTCCCAGCACCAAACGATCAGGGCTCCCAAACTGAGCAATGCATCAAGGCCAATGAAAAGCACTGCGAAAGCAACAGGCACCATATCTCTGAGGATCAACATCAACCCCGTGATTGGGACCCAGATAACGCGACTCAGAAACGAGGCGAAAATGGTTCCGTGGCGATAAGCTTTGTGATTGGACCGTGCCACTATTATAAATATGAATCCGATGTTCATGATGCCTAGGCCAGCCAATCGGATGTAACCTTCAGAGCGACCGTGGTATTCCAATTGTAATATGATGCGGTATAACTCCGGAACAGCCAGGAATGAAAAGCCACCTAAACAGTAGGCAACCAGGGAAGACCATTGAAAGAACTTTTCTGTTTTAGTCATCGGTTTATGTCGAGGAATTGATAAGATAAACTGGAACCAGTCACGCAACATCAGGATTGTTTGAAGTCACGCCTGTCGAGGTAATAACGGTAATATCTTTAAGAAATTTTAGCCAAAATCTCGGAGATATTTTTCTAGCTACGGTGATAATAAATAAGAAATAAATGGAGGATAATACACGTTTCCCGAAAATTTCCGAAGATTGCCGAAGATAACCGAAGATTTCCGAGAAGAAAACCGATGATGTTTCGATCATACAGGAACACATGTAAGTACTTTAAAGGGATCATGTAACCATAGCAATGGTGATGTTTTTACTTCTGAAAACATGTTATTTTCACGTGTGAAATAACGTTATTTTCACTTGTGAAGATATCATTTTAACGCATAACAATTTCGTTTTCCCGAATCATGAAAATAAGTAAGATACTCTTTTTAGTGACCTGTTCTTACACTAAAAAACAAGTGTTTGAAGAAAGCAAAATCACGAACGACTAAGTCGTCAAGGCTCCACATTGCAAATAACATACCTAAGTAATTCTCGATAGATGACTCTAACCATTCGGAGTATTTGCGTCTCAAAATCCCGTAGAATAGAGTGGAAAAATCACGAATATCAGTAAACACAAGTAGTTCAGTTAGCTTCCTCTGCAAAACCGCGTCACTCAATCTTCAGTCCCCGACGAATAGTTCCAATCTAGTCTGTATCTAGTCGCAATCGTTCGGAAAAGTACTCTTAAGTAAAGATCTAGAAGAGTAAGCCTGAACCAAGGAATGACAATATAAATGTTGTCTATTTTTATTTATCAGCCGAAATATTGGAATTGACCTTATCATGTTTTTCGACGCCATCTCGACGAGTAGGCAAAGCGGTCAGAATTTACAGTGCTTGTATGGAATCCGATGGAAAAAAACTTTTTCAAAAATTGAATTTTACACAATTTGTGAATCAAAACGTTAAAAAACTAGGTAGAAGATTGTATTCACCAAGTTTGGAGGATGTAGCTAGCTTGGATTTTTCTCGCCTACTCGCGCTACGCGCTAGTTCTCGCGCCTCGCGCTCGCGCTCGTGTATCGCGATAAAGCCCGACTACCCGGTTGTTTGGTAGGCTCAACCTCGCGATCATTACCAGGGTCCTCCCTCGTCCTAGTGGAACACCCAGTCACCTAGTCTTGTTGAAACTACCTGACAAACACTTCGCTCTCTTACATAAATAAAGAAAAGTAAGAAATAAATAATATCGCTGGCCATGACAAAGTGTGGGAAATCCCACACAAATATAAGCGTTAATACAAAGCACACGTGGGGAAATCTGAAGGCGCCTTTAGTGAGCTCATGAATAGAAACAGGTTTCGTTGGAATGATATACAAGGATTGCCTTTAATATTAACACAGGAATGTGTTTACACCTTATGCTCTGATTTAAAATTAACATTTTATAAAATATAAAGAAGGTGCGCGAAATATAACTGGTATATTGCATAGCCATCCGTTTGTGTTTACTTCTGAATGAGGTTTCACAGAAAACTTGGAATTTGGTTGTTTTCTCCACACAGTTATTTTTTCCTGTACCATGCTAACATTTTCAATCAGAGTTTTAACAGCTGATGTGAATATTACATCAATAATTAAAAATGAATTGAAGTTTGGCGGTCTGCGATATTTGCATCGAAAATATAAACACAAGAAATTAAAACTCGGTTAAATATGAATTTTGCGCGAACCACATGTGGCATAAAAAAGCTAATACCAGTGCCTTATAAAAATATTGAAGAAAATGCAAACAAAAATTTTAAAATATTACATATAGCCATTCCTATGTGTCTACATCTGATTGAGAGGTTACAGTTAATTCTAAAGTTGATTTTCCTCGATACAGTTTTTTTTTCCTGGACCATACTAAACTTTTTCAATCAGAGTTTTTGTAATCTTTCCTTGGTAAGATTGATATGAAAATTGCACCAGTAATTGAAAAGGCCACAAGGTTTAGTATAATTTATTTTTCAAGGTATTCCACGATATTTGCATGGAAATGATAAACAAAACGAATTGATAATTGTTTAAACATTAATTTTCGCGAGCCACATGTGATATAAAAACGCTACTACCAAAGCCTTAAACTATTGTGTAAGGCAAGCAGGATACTCAAGAACACAAAAAAAGTCTATTTTTGCTCTCAAGTAAATTAAAAAAAAAACATAATTTAAATTATATCTCTTGCATCATAAAAGTAATTCAGTGGACCTATAGGTGAATATTGTTTTCTTTTTATGAAATTGTTTCATATAATACCAGAATATGTCTTGAATTTGAGACAAAACCTTTTTAACCCTTGTATATTCCGCTTGCCATAACCCATAACTAAACCACAAATCGGCATAGCTCTCTTTATTTCACATCTGGTTCACGCGCCAAATTCATGTCTTGTATCGATTTTAGATTGTTTTGTTATCGTATAATTCATTTTATTAAAAACTGGATCATTGGATAATGCCTGATTCGAGAGTTTTCATTGGCTAAGCCATCATGGTATATGAGCCATAATACCATGATGTACAAAAATGGCGAGCGTATGCGTGATTTTTTGGGCCTTTTTGTTTTTATTGATGTCTAGTTTTTTATATTTTGGGGACGTTTTTAATAAAACATTTATTCCACTCGCGCTTGTTGGATATGAGATGATTATAGCCAACTCGGCGCCGCGCGCCTCGTTGGCTATCTATCATCTCATATCGAACGCGCGCTCATGGAATAATTGTTAAATATACCACTGACTTCAATGCGTTTCCACTTACACTGAAAACTGTTAAAAAGCTGATTGAAATGCTTGGTCTGGTCCAGAAAAGACTTATCGAGGCACCTTGACTGTGTCAAAAATCAGGCTAAATTTCAAATATCGTACTTAAAATTACGACACAAATTTTGAAAAAAACATGGAATATTCTTTTGTTGCAGCACAATCTATTTAGAGTATTTTTTCTTTTTGATTCTTGTCAAGAAACACAATGTTGAACGTCTGTTGGAACAAACATTTAATCAAAATAAAACAAAACACTGATCAAGGGATATTGAGAGAAGTGAGTTATCCCTTTCTGTCCAGGTTGCTAGCCTGCGTAGCAAGCGTTTCCGTGGCGCAAAAGAGCGAAGAACGGGGATTTTGGCGTTTTGTCCGCGCGAAAAATAAGTCGAGGGCAAAATAGGAAGGAGGGGGGTGGGGTTGCTCTCGCCCCATTTTTCGCGCGGGCAAAACGCCGAAAATCCCGTTTCTTCGCTCTTTGCTCCACGGAAACGCTTGCTACGCAGGCTACCAGGTTGCTTGCTTCTTTTGTTGATTCGACTGATCTTGCCGCTGTAGCTGTGTGATTATTAACTGTTGCGCTGTTTTACGTATACCATACTAGTTACAAAGTCATCCATTTTTTTGACAGTTTAATGTCAGTATTTTCCCGCTTCAGTCTCTAGGTGCATGTTAAAAACCAACCAGACAAGCAATCATAATTACCCGACAGGTGTTCAGAATTGATACTGATCGCTTTCTTGCCCTAAAGTCCCACCGGAAATCAAGCGAACTCGACATATAACCCTCTGCACATGTACTTTTGGAAACTTTCAGTTTGTATTCAGAAAACGGTATTTTTTTTACTGAAAATAAATATATCTTTGTTATCTTCAATTAAATAAAGAAAAGTAAAGTAAAGTAAAGTAAGGTAAAGTAAAATTCAAAAATTTTCTTATCGATGACTTGAATACGTGATTGCAAAACAATCCCATTTCACTTGAATTTGAAGACGCAGCAACATCTTGATCGAGGATTTATTCAGTCTAAACTACAGGAAAGCTTCAAGTTTTACAAAATATCTGATATATCTTATAGCGTAATATACGAGAAAGTGCAGCTGGATCTTGAAACGAAACTAAATGCTAATAAATTGGTGAACTCAGAATGACAGAATCGAAAAACCAGCGTAAACAAGTTTAAAGAACATAAACTTCATCATGATCGCTTTATGTGAATCATCTCCACAGTGTGAATAATTTGCAAGTTAGTACAGGATGCTTCTTGCACAAGATGTGATCTTAAGTTAATCGATTAATTTTTCCTGATCTACTGCTAATCCTAATTATTTTCCCGATCTTTTCTGTTGTTATACCTTGTTAAACCAGTCTTGTTGGATGGGGTCTTCAATCCTCGCTCAGTTTTTATATTCACTAATGAGACAGTTACTGGGCCGTCATGTTGGTTTTTCTTCCGACAAACCAGCTTTCAATCTGAAAGGAAGAATTCTCAATTTTAACAAACTACTTCCCCGAAGCCGGGCCATATCAAGTTGTCTCAAATAACTGTAACTTGCCTTACAACATGATGGGATTCCTTCTTTCTCTTCCCTTCAGGCGCCAGCGGAGCAAAATTATTCAAACTGGAAAGTTTTGGTCAAGTGGCTGCAGCAGCTGCCAGTTACTCGCTTTTTGTCAATTGTCTTCGAACAAGCAGCGTTTGATTGGCTAACGAAAACACTTGATGTCGAAAGGTAGCCGAATTACTTCCGAAATAGCTACGATACAGCCGAGTTTTATCCGAAAAAAAGCTACGATAAACAATGTAAGGACAACATTGAGCACGACTATTTTCCCATGAGATTTCCTGTGTTACTGCGTGATCCATTTTTGTGCGTTTATGTCAAGCGTGACGCAAGAAAACCTGAGGAGACTGGGCCGAATAGTCTACTTGGTCACGCGCCATCTGGTCACGTAATTCCGTTGTCATGTTTCCTCTCTGAAACACAGCTGAATAATTCACACACTGTTTCTTCTCGTTAACGGTACCCTTTTCAACCGAATCCATTACCACGGAACCTGTAAGAGGGAAGGTTCCGCTTTAATGGTGGTATTTTTTTTGTGAAGGTTTATTTTGGGATAAATTTGCATAAGACGTGTGATAACGAAGATCAACATGGCGACCTCAAAGAGTTGCTCTGGTTATGTGTATATTTTGCAAGGAATACTCGTCATCATCAACTGTGCTTTTACGATCGGTAAGTACATAGCGTCAGCCTTTAGACATAAACTTTATTTCCTTGTTTTTAAACGTGAAATTCATACTGTTTGCAATGATAAAGTTTGGTGCGGGAGTCACGTACGTACTTGATCAATTTTGAATAAACAACTTACCGCTTATAAAATCGGTTAACCGATCGGTCAAGATAAATCAATGTTTACAACGTTGAAAGAGTTCAACGGTCCACAGTTTTACTGCTTCATTAAGTTTTGCAATGCTCTATTGCCGACAATTTTTTTAAAATCAAGAAATATTATAAGAACAAACGTGATCCTTCTTGCATTGAAAATTGTAAACAACTTCCTTATGTCGAGCTACAATATCCTCTCTCTGATATCGACCTTCATCTCCATTGATTTTATTTCAGCGCTGATCACACCTGTGATCACGCAGTCAAATTTCACTCTCAAATGCCTGTCTTTTTTTAACGTAGTTTAATTTGAATTACTTACAAGTATACACGTCTTTTCTTGCATATTAATGAAACTGCACATGTAATGCACGTGAAAAACTCGGAGAGTTGAAATTTCGATTGATTCCGAACGGTGGAAGAAGCTGGAAGAGAAATATGGCATGACAAGCAAGCTCGCCGGAAAAGCTGAAGAAATAAAGTATAAATGGTCCCAGAAATTGATACGTTTTCAAAGTAAATTTAAATTGAGTGTCCCAAAACCCAATACCTTAGTATTTCCTGATTTATTTCGACACCCAACGGGAAACCGCTCTGATCTGAGACAGTTTGACTGCTCAGCCGAACCCAAAACGGAGCCAAAACGAAAACCAAAGGTATTGCCTAATTATTTTCGAAACTCAATTGAAAACCGCATTACATGACTTAGTTAGGGTCACGATATTAAAAGCTCATGCACATCATTTTAACAAAATGTTCTCGATGATATCTTTTTTAGTTTCGTTCCTTTTTTGGACTTACCTTTTAAAATTGTGGCATTTGCTTTAGTTCTCTGAGCTAAGCGAATAGCGGCAAAAATTCCGCTCTGATCGCTATAAAAGCTATTCTGCGTCACAAAACACTTCAATCGTGACTGACAACCTTTCACGAATTATCACTCAACTGGAAAGAAACTTACATTGCGTGTTGATTAGAATTGATCATTTCTCAGTAAAACTAAAGATTGTTTGTAACACGATTAAGAATACTATGGCCTCTCTCAGACTCCATGACTTGAAAGGTTTTTGTTTCAATAGTCTTCATACATTTCTGTAAAGCATGAAAAGATCCTTAGAATTAACTGTTGCCCCAAGTTGTATCGAAGAAGTTGCGAAGGTGACCCGTATTATTTTGATAATGGGGAGCCAAAGTAAACCACTAGAACGTCGCCAAACAAAAGGTTTAATGAGCGAAACAATGGCTGAATACAGCGACAAGTGTTAGCCCTTATTAACCGAGCAGGAGGTCTGTTTGGGAGAATCTTGACCGAGGTCGTAAGTACAGACCGAACGCAGTGAGGTCTGTACACGCGACCGTGGTCAAGATTCTCCCATACAGACCGACTTAGCTCGGTTAATAAGATGTTTATTATAAGACAAAAACAAGAACAATTTAATTCGTTTCATGTAATTAGTTTGTACTAACTGACATTTTGCTTGCGAACGGCGATGAGCCGAATTTAATTCTTCGAAAGTTTGTTCGTCCTCTTTACTTTTTTTTTTCTCATCAGCTCTTCGGCATTTACAGGAATATATATTCTGAGATGAAAACAGTCAATTATTTTGCATTTTAGCTTGCAAGTTTTTCACTTCAAAACATTACTGGTCTAGTTGCCGGTCTAGATGGGAAAATCTAGACCGTGGTCAATATCCATTTCAGCCAATCAAATTCGTGAATTTGGTAGTTCCCAGTCTTTGTGAGACAGAGTCATATAATAAATCTGCTTATTAAAGGCACAGTCAGCTTTGGGACTGCAGAATCAAAGATACTCGTCGAGTAAATCTACAAATCCGCTTCAATCTTCGCAATGTTTTTCATGATTCATAATCGTTTACTGAAAAAAAAACCTGTTTTGGAGTGTGCTTTAGCTCATCCTATGATATTACTTTTATCATCTTGGGTGAAAAAATGTACATGTGTATGGATCGCGTCTTTGTGATATGCAAATAAGCTATGAAATGGTATCTAATGCGCGTGTGCGCTAGTAGATTGTGTCCCTTTAATAGCCATGATTTGCCACGATTATCCATGCAACGAGAGAAGATTGAGCTCACTGTGAGTTGCGATTTTGTGGCTTTTACCAGCAGCTGCCGCCACAAATAAGCTGTGACTTTTACTACCATCAACAGTTGGGGCTTGGGACACAATGGTTAGGCGTACACCAAGTACTACCCAAACTTGCTATTTGCTAAGTAGGTACTAAAACATGACCAGCCTTTGTCAATGAAATATATTTTTCAGGTCTAACACTGGACATGGGCCTTACAAGACTAGAAATCACAGCTTCTCTCGGTCAGCCGGCAAACCTCGGTTGCTATGCCAACGTAACTAACACAACCTCCTTAACATATTCCTGGGCAAAAAACAATTTAACTGTCACGCAATCCTCAACCACAAGACTCTATGAGAACGTGCTGGTAGTAACTCCAAAGAAAGAATCAGACTTTGGGATGTACGAATGTCACGTTACTGATGGCGTGACAATCACGAAATGCAATATTACTTTATTGCCGGGCTGCAATAACACTGGTGAGTATTGCATTTACGGAGACACCAAAATCGTTTTGTATCACAGTTGATAAGAGCGAGTGATTTTTTTTTTACCAGTCTGCCAGCTTAGCTTCAAGATAATGCCACGTTGAGTTTCGCGAGGAGCAGTTCTGCTCTCATTCAAGAAGCTCAGCCACGGCAATTTTAATTATTTTGGCAAAGTAATAAATAACCTTTGAATCGAAGGAAACCTGACAATTGTAGTTTACTAAGATAGAAAAACACCAAGACCATAAAGAAACAAGGATGGTTGAAGATGGAGAAGATTAACACGGACTGCAAACGACGAACTTGACAAAACCTCGGCTAAACTTTTCCACATGCGCAAATCGTGACATAGCTCCTTTAAGACTGAACCCCATTATATATCCCAGACTGGGTTATCTCGAATTTCCTGGTATATCAGACTCAAATCAGTTTTCCTTGGATACGCTTTCTCAGTCATTTACTATCGGCTGTTTATCTCGATCACCCATCATCTCGAACTGTTTTTCGTTTTCACCTAGCAGCTCGAGAGATCTCGGGTGTCAGCTTTTTAAAACACGATGTGAAATCACGCAATAAGGCCAAGTTCGATATATTAATATTCTCCCAGGGCTCCGAGGCTTTCGGTTCAAAATTGTAAATTTGTTAAGTTTCTTTTCTCTCTCAATTGCCTAAAGAGACTTGGATACAAAGAATACAACACCATATTTAGAAGTTTCTCCTGAAAGCCTCGGAGCCATGTTAGAACTCGAACTTAACTTTTTAGTCCACTTGCAAAGTTTTGCCAGTAAGATTTTTCCGCCAGCAAACTGGTGAGACCACTAACAAATTCTTTCCAAATGGTTGGGAGACATGGATGATTTTAACTCGCAGATTATCAAAATCACCCGCATTTTGCGCGTTTGCGAACGTTAATTTCGAGCCCTGAATTTGATATATCGAACGTGGCCGATTAGCTACGGTTATGGCAGTTGATGGTTGACTGTTTACCCATTACATCGTAATCGCCCCATTGAGAATCACCGTTTTTATTGTCGTTGATCTTGGTTAATGTTTGTTTTCTTGTTTCAGCTCATGAGGAAACTCCTCAAGGAAAAGTTGGATGCGCGAATATTTCAGTGCTGATGCCAGTGTTAGCGATTGTCGTGGTTTCGCTTTTATTGAATATTCACTTTTTTGTTCGATGGAAAAGACGGGACAGGTTGATGCTTTCCGAAGAGGAAATTATGCAACTGCAAGAGGCCCAGGAATCTGTCGCATTTGAAGAGAGAACCGAGGAACCAGTTGAAGTGAAGAAAAAGAAACCTTTGCTCGGGCGACTTCGGAAACGTCGGAGAGAAAATGATCATAATATTGACGAGAACGAGAAAACTCATCAGGAAATTGTTTGTGACAGCGACACACACGGAAGACACAAAGAAGAATCTATTGAAATGGACCAAATTCCAGACATTCCGAGTGTGGCTGACATCAAAGCCGCCGAGAAAAATGACGTCACAGTGCATGCTCCTTCAGATGAGGACCGCAGACCAGTAGTATCAGAACCTCCAAGGATTGCAGATTTCTTCCAAACCACGGACGATGAAAATGAGGAAATAGCACCTGCCCCTTCAAATGCAGCTCAGGGACCGCCTGAAGAAGACACGCTCAGGATTGCAGATTTTTTCAAAGCCACCGACGATGTTAAAGACGATTCTGCGTCTGAGTCTTCAAGCACACCTCGCAGGCCAGCGGTTGCGGAACCTCCGAGGATTGCAGATTTCTTCACAACTACGGACGAGGAAATTGACGACACAACGCATGCTCTTCCAGATACACCCCGCAGTTCAACAGTGACAGAACCTCCAAGGATTGCAGAGTTTTTCGTTCCTGATGACGAAACCGATGGAGAAGGTAGTGGCCGCGAAAGCATGGACTCTGAACTTCCGCTTGTCAGTCATTATATGGAGAGAATGGACTTTGAGGGAAAAGACGATAGTGATGATGAGCCGGTTCTTAAGTAATTAAAACCGGTTTTGGGCACCATATTGAGTGGCGAGAAACTTCTTCAAAAAGGTAGTCTCCATGGCCAAGTTTATTTGGCTCGGCGGAGCGTATCCGAGCCGTTAGGAGAATGGGGAGACTGTTCTCGCTGCTCGAAAGAAGACTGACTTGCAAGCTATCAAGACGTTGGTTGTTTTTGCAGCTAATCACCGTGATTAAGGCGGCGAAATACGAGATACAAAAACCCTCAACTTGTCGCGCAACATTGTTTCGTTGCAAGTTTTTGTCGATGTTTCCCGTTTTTCACCTTGCGTGATCAACTTGTCGCGCAACAAAAACATTTGTTGCGAGTTGAAAGAAGTTGTTGCAAAAAGTAGAGCGCGGGTCTACTTTGAGCAACAAGTTTTGGCCTTGTTGCTCGTTTTTCATCAAACTCACAACTTGTCGCGCAACAAATCTGCTCGTGCCCTAGCAAATCAACCAATCAGCGCGCCGCATTTCTTCAACCCGCAACAAATGTTTTTGTTGCCGGTCAAGTTGATCACGCAAGGTGAAAAACGGGAAACATCGACGAAAACTTGCAACGAAACAATGTTGCGCGACAAGTTGAGGGTTTTTGTATCTCGTATTTTGCCGCCTTTACTTGGCTTAGAACAGGCGCATTCAAGGCCACAAGATTAATCGAAAAAATACGGTACCTAATTAATTTCTGCTCTAAGCCATTCCAGACTCTCTATTTTGTAGGAAGACAAAAATAAGGATGTAAAAGGGAACTGGACAGAACTTAGCGCTATTTCCTTCTGCGTTCTCCTTCAATTTATTCCTCCGAAGGTTTTTCCCCTTCTGTCATAGTTAAAAGAAAAGAAATCTCTACAGTAGTTTCAATAATGTTGGAATAAATTATTACATAGATTTTCATATTTTCCAAAAATCGGCTAATTTTTGAAGATTACTTGGTACCAGTCTGCTACCCGGCCTCGTTCTAGAGGTTTCCTCTTTCTATTTTTCAATTAAGGGAATGTTTGTTTGCCTTACATCCTGAATACTTTGAGAAACTTTACAACGCTTTCATAACTTTTATAAAGATCTCCCGAAATATATATATATATTTGTAGTATTACATAAGGCCCAAGAGAGTGTCTCAAAGAGAGGTTGTTTTTCTCTCGCTTAATTCTTCCAACCGTTTTGAAGGCTTTTTTTCTTTAGCAGAAGAAAGAAGCAAGGGGATCTCTCCGACCAAGGAAGCAATCTTTCCTCTACTTTGTAGATTTTTCAGATAGAAGTACCAGAATACCGTTGGCGAAAACAGGGGGAGGGGGTGGGACATCTTTTGTACCTTCTTCAGTTGCTTTGTGTTCCCAAAATCAACTTGACAGAGAAGAAGAGTTGTGTGACGCAAAGATCATAGTTTTATACTTTTTTTAGGAAAACTAGGGAATAGACTATCTGGAAACTGTGCCTTTGTAAAAGAAATGATATGCTATGGTTTTTGTCAGAAATTGTAATTAGTGTTAGCCATTCCTATGTTGTGTAGAGTTTAATACAGAAGAAAACCACCTCTAGTAAGCGACCAGTTTTCCAAAATACGAAAAGTTTACAAGTCAAATCACTATATTTGGAACCTCTTGTAAGCGACCGCGACCACTTTTGGAGCTAAAAGTTCAAATTTTCCTTTGTTTGTAACCTCCCGTAAACCGGACCACTTAACAGAAAATGGTGAGGAAATTGGATAACAAGGTGTTGTAACATTATTGCATTCATGGGTCAACCTTGTTCCCAGGGCCTTTTCTCAAGGAAAAGGCCCTGGGGACGAGATTGTTCATGGGCAGTTTAAGAGACAAATTTCTCAATTCGCTACTTGCACAATACCATAATGCACCTCTTTTACCCCCCCAAATTTTGCATACTCGTTTGCAATTTCTCCTGGGACATGAACATGTCCCAAGAGTAATCTAAAACAATGCCTATGCAAATATTTGGGGGGTAAAAGAGGTGTATTATGGGATTTGTGCAAGTAGAGAATGGAAGTACCGGATATTTTCTGGAAGATTGACTTTTGACTTGAATAAAACATGTAAAAATATAAAGAAAATATGCGCATACACTGGACCTTATCAGTCTTAAAGAGACGACCTTGAATGTCTGAAAATTACCTAATGTACCGGTCAACTCCAAACGCCCATTTCCACCCTCCCCGGCAAAATCCGGGGCATTTTTGAAAAATTTTGGTCAAATTCCCCGCTATGTTGCCAGTTTAGACGGTCAAATGTCCCACCCGTTAGAGCGTCAAAGAGGGTCAAATCCCCACCTTTGGTAACAAGTTATGCAAAATTTTCAGCCACTACAATTTCTTGTTCAGGTTGGCTTCGCTCCACACTTTAAACAAAGGCATATTCCGCGATATAACTATATAAAACGACAACAACAGAAAAACCACGTGGAATCGACAAGAGCAATGACCCGTGAACGCGGCTCACGCGCTGAATCAAAGAATTGCAAACCTTTTGTTTCCGACCGCTGACAGACGTTTTGACACGAAGTGAAATGCCCCACCGGGCGGGTCTCATTTTGGGTCAAATTCCCCACTGTACAGTGCTTAACGGAGTCAAATGCTCGGCGATTGCCCGGGAGGGGCGGGGGGGGGGGGGGAGGGGATGGGCGGTTTGGAATTGACTGGTACATAACAAGGCAAACGTTTGACCCAATACGGTCTAAGCTCTCGTAACCGCATTGTGAGCGACCCCAAGCTTGATATTTTGAGTGGTTACTTACGGGAGGTTCAACAGTATACCAAAGCGAATAGGACATTTTACAGTTGTGTGCTTAGTTACCTGGCCATGAATGCAAGCGAGGCTGGAGGTTACCTTGCTTTGATACAGACCTCTCTGCTTTTCTCATGTAAATGCAAACTAGTTAGCATAAGAACAACTTGATTTGCATAATAAAAGCAGTGAAGTCTGTATGAAAACAAAGTCAACTCCAGCCTCGTTGCCATTCGGAGACCAGGTCACTAAGCCGAAAAATATAAAATGGTCCATTAAGGCCCAAGTCACAAGAAAAAAGAGAGGACATTGTTTTACATGTCCATGACCTGTTTTACAATTGTATTCTTCAGCGGTCTGTGTTGTATACAGTTTGGCACCAAAATGAATTATTGCTCAAGTTACGACGAAAACATAAAGGTCATTGTTTTAACTTGTTATTGAGCCATTTACAGCGCTGATTATATTACCGTGAACACTTAAAATATGTCTGGAATGTTTATTGTGTTGTAACCAATCACATGTGAGATCTTCACACCACAGAAACCACAAGGCAACGAATGGTTTCCTAACGGGCACGGAACAAATTATTTTCGTTTTGTTTTAACATTCAGTCTTTTTACAAGCAAGTAAACAATTACTTTTCCTTCCCATTTGTTTGCAGTATGTGCTATAATAGCGAAAAATACAGGTTTGAGCGATTTTGAAATAAATTACAAAGCCGATGTGCCGGCGGACGCACGCGACGGTTTGGCGTGCGAATTTTCAAACTTTTTGTAACGATCGAAATCGGAATAATTAGTTACGCCTGATCGCAAATTTGTTCGGCGGTCTTTCCAGTTTGCGATCTTGCGATCAAGGAACTTCTGCCGGCACAGTAGTTCGAGGGTTCAATTGTTAGCCCACACAAATCAACCCTTGTTCTACAAAAAATATTGGCAAGGATTATGCTAATCACGATTGTTGATGTGATGTCGTTACATGGAAAGCTGGTCGCCGTCGCGTCGCGTTGGCTTCTAAATTTTTTCTTTCTAAACTCGAACGATGACCTGGATGCGGTCCTCAGCACTGATCTTGGGGAACAGCGGTGTTTTAAATTCCTAATAAGACAGTTTGTATCTTAAACAAAACAAAAATAATTTGTTCCGTGGCCGATTAAGGAAACGGTTCGTTGCCTGTGGTTTCTGTGGTGTGAAGATCTCGCATGTGATTGGTTACAACACAAACATTCCAGACATATTTTAGGTGTTCACGGTAATATAATCAGCGCTGTAACAATTAAGTTGTTTTCACATTCTTTGATACTTGTCTTGTTTATATGCCTTACATCCTTTACGTCGTGTTGTTACGTAGGGAAGAAAATACTGTACCAAAAGAGACTGCGAGCAGTCTTTCTTTTCTCGAAAAACCGTTGGGAACAAAGCAAAACAAGTAAGCGTGCGAGCGTGACTATGCGGAGCGTGACGTACGAGCGGCGATGAGCAGTCCCTCTTTTCCTCAAAAACTGTTTGAAAAACGCAAAACAAGCGTGAGAGGGTAACTGTGACCGCGAATCACGGTCACACCATCACGTACAAAATTTTTCTAAACATTTCGAAATAATAATGATGATAATAATAATGTCTCTTATTTTTATCATAACAATTTCCTTGCATTAGTAGGAAGTGAGAAAGAAAACTCAAGCCTTTCATATGCATGCATGCACTAGTTTGGAAATTTCTGTTTAGGTGCTTTTAGAGATATCGAATATATCTTTCGAGTCGAAAATCGCTGAAATGGATTGTTTCTGGCATAGGAGTGTGTATTGTTTCCAGAAAATATATAGCCAAGAAGAAATACAAAAGCCTGGAATGTTTCTAAATATCCCTAAATTTTCTAAGTATCTAAGAAACTTCTTAATGTCCCCCAAAATGTCTATTTGTGGAAATTAAAGACCAAGCAACACTTCGTGCAGTATACATGTAGTATACATGAATACTATTCGTGTAGTCTGGGCTCGTTAGAGTTAGTCTTAATTTGGGACGTAAGTGCTAATGTGAAAGCTTCTTGAGGTACATTTTTGATAGAAATCTTTTTTTGCATTCGAATCCACCGCAAGGAAAGAGATAGCGACTCGTACATTACCTATAATGCTGTGCTCACGAAAACTCTAAAAGAGCTAGAGAAAGTCCTTGAATAGTACTTATATGTGATACTGTACGTTCTGTGCAAGTCTGTGGACAATACTGACATACGAACTTTCTTCGACTGAGCAATAGTAATTTTTATATGGTTGTGTTTATTATATACGATTCAAAACAGGTGGAAATGTTTTCAGTCCGTGAATGAAACTCTTGTGTATCACTATTTAAACATTAATGAAAGCTTTGATTCTAATTACGTCGTGCGATGTTTTTTTCAATATTATAAAAGGATATTTTTAGCAGTTTTAAACTTAGGCCCTTTTTAGAACGAAAGAGCCAATCTGAGCCAGTCACAACTGATGCCATCGCCATACCGGTCATCAGTAATAGTCGCACCGGTAGAGCCATGTTATTTTCTTAATCCGCCTTTAGTTGCCAGGGGCAATAGTTTAACAAAAATGAAGTAGAAATAAAGCTCAGTGCAATCCTAAATTGTAGTTAATGTATCGACATTTTGACGCTGACTTGCCTAAAAAAAAATTGACAAATGTTCACTGCCGAAATTGAGGTTATAAAGTATATTGTGTTTGTAACTTGAGCCAAGCAAAAAATTAAATAGATATATATGATTGATATCTCAGGATTCTGGTGAAATTTTGTTTTTTGTTGTTACTGAAGAGAAAAACCTGTAAAACTCATAGAGTTATGCACGGAATAAACGAAAGAAGATAAAAGAAGGATGAAGAAACTATAGTTTTTTCGATATTGATTATATTAAATTTATATTGATTGCATTATTCAACATGACAATATGACACTTGTTTGGTTAACAAGAAAACAATCTTAAACACTGATATATGTTTTCGTTTTATGAGTTGCCGGTTTATGCTATAGCTCGTGTAGCGAGCTCATGGATATTGCAGGAAAACATCATGGTGGCGTTTAGAACACATTTCCTATTCTATGCTCTGCAAGTTTTTACCACTAAGCTCGTGTCGACGTTTGGTGAGGGATGCGTGCTTATTATTTTAGATGCAGGAAGTAAACAAATAGTCTAACAGTGCATCAGTTTATGAAATTAGGTAATAAGTATGTAATATCAGTTTTTTTTTTCTTGTACACGTGTTGAAAGCTCGGAAATGGCAGCGCACATCGCAAGGACGTTATGGAAAAGCTTTAAACTATGCCTGAGAAGCGATAAGAAGTCTTCCAGTTTTCGATGTTGAAATATTGCACCTTTGAATGTGGTTTGATTTCTTGTTTGCCTTAAAGCGTTACTTGGAAGAATTCTTTTCGATATTTCGAATTCTGTGTTAATGACTATGTAACTTAGAAACTGCTCGACGCTAAAGACAGAAACCATGATGAAAATTGTCTTACTGGTTTAAAAATTGACGTCCAGTATAGACATCAGTTCATCGTTCATAGTAAATGAATCAATTAAAAATTATTGCAAGAGGTTGAGCAAAGTATCGTGATTTGCCAATGGCGAGCAGATCAATTATCCGTGCCGAACCCGAAGGCTGAGGTAAATAGCTGATCTGCAAGACACTGACAAATCACGATATTTTGCGATAACCGCGTTTAATAATTGTTTTATCATTCGATCACCGAGCTTGTTTTCAGCTCAGGAAGCGATCTGCCATTTTACTCTCGAGAACGTGGCTGTAATTAAGCATGAGCAGAATATTATTTGCAGCAAAACACGTTTAGACTGCACTACGCATGAGCAAACCATTATTTGTCGCCAATAATTTGCAGATCACGCGACGGTGGGCTATCGGCCAATTGAAAGAAAGAAAAAAATGCATCGAATACTAATACAACAGTCCTCCATGTTGTGACTCGATCACGTGCTCAACGTGTGCGAATGGCATGGCTTACACATGCATAGGAATGCCAATATGTAGTTAATGACTCGGCTATCATTCTTTCGTTGGGTTTAAGCAGGAGGCCAGGCGAGTGAGGTTCATAATTTTGCTAAAGGGACCAAGAGCTTGAAGAGTTCACAATAACCACGTGTTTTATTCATTCCACAGTTGCCTGTCAACAAACTCACAGAAGTAATGACCTAAAACTCTGTTTGATTAAAGAAAAGGGCTGAGAAAAACTGAAACGATTGTTATCGATCATTCAGTTTACATTTGATGCGACAACAAGTTTGTTACAAAAAGAAGTAAACTCGGCTCTCTAGATCTGTGGCTAAAAATAATCGTATGCTTGACTGTCCACTTATCAAACCTATTGTGAAGCACCGCCATGTAATGCCGGGAATGATCACTAATAACCTTTCAATTTATTTATTGGTTTATTAATTGCTCATGATTTCATTGTCATGATTTTCACTGTGAACGTTCTTGTTTTAGTTAAAATTGAAAACATTTTACGTTAAAATATCGTTGAAGGAATCATTTTTGCCGTGGCATGTATATACCAAGGCAAAATATATTATTTTACAAACTAAAAAGTGACATAACAAGGCTGTATGGCGAGCAAGTTCAAGTACATCACGGTCCTCTTGTCTCGTGCTTTTGTGGTTTTGCCCCTATCTTCCATATATCAAGTTTAACAATCTGTTTTCTCTTAAACAATCATAGCAATTTTTAGAACGTATTTATTCTTAAAACTTAAGGACCGAAGTAATTTAATTCCGCTGTGTCATACTGTTTTGAATGTGCATGGGAGTCAGCGATATTCTAGGGTTTGTTGCTTTAAATAGCGTTGGTGTCGTGCTGCAAGCTTTGAACTGACATAAAAATTATATGTAACTGGCATTTTGAAGATTCATTCTAACGGCAAAGCATATTTATAGTACTTACGATGTGAGAAAATAAATCAGCAAACGTTACATGAAAGCATTCAAGAAAAACGTTTCGAGCGAATGTAATTGCGAATGTTTTCATGTAACGTTTACTAATTTATTCTCTCACATCCTAAGTATTATAATTTTAATTTATCCATTCGACAATGATGACATTAAGTCGTCGAAACGCCATTTTACTTGACTTACGTTAATTTTCTAGCTTAAACATTATTATATACCGTATAAAGCTCACGAAATCTTTTTTAGAGCTATTTTAACACTATTGTGGACTTTGGACCCTCGTTTAGCAATGGCTTTGCGGAAAACACCAGCGACTAAGTAGGCTCTATTCTAGAAACAATGCCATAAACTTCCTCCAGCATGAATATCGATGCTTTCAATATCGTAGAAAACATACTTAATGTACAAAATTATGCTGATGATGCCATTCACAATCAGACAGCTCATAATAACATAGTCTGGACTGTATAATTTTTAAGTCCTGCTTGGTACAAACAGCTGACTAATATAGAAATTTCGGGCTGGAATCTCTTCACTGTACTGTTCAGCATCATGGCGGCCAACAGATCATGGGCGCGTTATGTGCGCGTTATTCAAGTTGTGTGGTTCATTCTTCACCTTGTTGCTGGATATGGTAAGAAAACGTAGTCGCTACATTTCTATGCCTTGTATATCACGTCGCCGGGTTGGAATACATCCAGAGCTAGCGAAACGAGGTGCCGTAATTATTATATTATAATAATAATAATACTTTATTTAGGGTACGGAGTACAGAGAATACAAACCTTGTTAATTGATAAGAAGAATTAATAAGAATTATTTGGCAATTGTCCATGGCATCGATCTGAAACCAGAAAAGAAATATACTATGGAACCTCCAGTTATTACAGAGAACTGCACGAACTGAACAGTATTCGCCAGTTGTGTACTCGTCGGTGGAAGGAAAAACCTCGCTGTGTACTGCAATTTCAGTTTCATTTGTTGAATGAAATATTTGCAACGGCTGAAAAAATTCGGCTTAAAAATTAAACCCAGGGAGTAAACGAAGGAATAAGCCCTACGCACGATTACATAACATGCTCAAAATTCACCACCAACACTCGTTTGCACGACATTTTCTCAAACCTTTGTTGCTTTCGTGTTGTTTCCACTTAGTATTCTTTTCGTCAATGCTGCTTTAGGAATGAGTTCATGATAAAATTTAACTTTTTTTTCAAACCAAGGCTTGGTGGCGATTTTAGCTAGTTGTTGCGATAGTTTTTGGACTCAAGACTGAATATAAACAGGATGCCATTTTTCCTGTTGTAAGAGAACCAAAAGTGTTTCTCATACATATCCAAGGTTGATCACATCTCCTTGTTTCAATTAAGCTATTTTAAGATGATAGAGATGCAGAAAGAAGAGAAATGTAAACCCTATCGATCTTTACTATTGATGCTTCTTGATATTTTTTCCATTTATTAATTTTTATCTTTAATAGTATATTATATCAGTCTCTATTCAGTCCATGAAATTAAATTTTCAAATTGATTCTTGCTTGCCCAGAAGCTAGTTTGTCGTTTGCAACCCTAGTTGTCGGTTTCTTAAACCTTAACGCGCCGGGCTGAGAATTCGTGTGCACGTGCTATTACACGTTGTCTTTACGTGTGGCACTTGTACGGTCTCAACTGAAATATTGATTCAGTTCGGCTTGTTTGTCAAACTTTGAATCTGGTTCGAGTTTAGTCACGAAACGAAAGCCTAATTAGTTGAAATGAAATTATTTTTCATGAAAAAACTAACTACAAAAAGTGGGAATCAAGGCAAATTTCTGAGAGTATCGAAAGAATGGCATTCTGATGGTTTCGGAGACTGTTCTATCATATCTGTTTGAAAGGTGTGACAGGTGATTGAAGTAAGTTGTGTATCAGTCCTTATTGAAAAACTAGCCGTCAGTCCCGGATCATTAAGACAGTGTTTAACGTAGCAAGGGATCATTCATGCGGTGTTGCACTGTTTAATCTGGTGTATAACCTCAAGTTTGAATTGTACACATAAACTATGCGTTGTAAGTGTATTTTCATTTATATGCATTGTCGTTTTTGTGTAAATAGTGTGAAATAAATGAACCATTGAACCATTGTTCACGATATCTATATCACGCTTAAACTCACTTACGTGTGTCCACGAGAAAACCAGGCTGAACCATGCAGTAGGTGATACAGCTCATTTCGCTCAAACTTGGGACAAATTTGGGGTTTGGTGAGTGAATGATAGTGGCAAAACCGAGTAGGTCAAAATATTTTATTCCCTCCAAGTTAGGGGGAACCCCTGTAAAAAAGGCTATTTGACACTTATTCATGCACATTTATTTGGCCATCTTTGGTTTAGCATTTCAGTCTTACAACAAGAAAAGCCATGCGAAAATGAAATGCACTGCAGGGCCATGCCCTGCAACTACCAGTCTAACAGCACAGATATTAATTTTAACTGCATAACTTGATTTCTTTCCTTGGTTTCATCTTAAGTAAGGTGCATATTTCGTTGTGTTGTGACTAGCCATTAATTGATAGCAAATATCTGCAATGGGCAATACCAAATACACATTATTCTAGCATGGATAGTGTTAGGAAAAATTGTTGCGTGACTTGGAACATTCGCGAATATGCTAATTTTGTCTCGAATCTTCTAGCATACTTAATTAGTGTCACATTACAGTGTATTTTTAGTTGTTTACGTCTGTTGCTGTAAATAGTTTATATTGTAATGTTACTTTATTTAGTCGAGCCGGAAAGTTCTAGAACGTTATGCTGTAAAGTATATAAGTGAACCGATCTAGTTTTTAAATGTTTTTTTGCCAGGAGTGTTGAGAGAATGATCTCGTGAGTCAGTAGTGTTTACTGAAGTGTGACGTAGGTCGCGTGTAAAGCTTGGAGGCTTTGTGAAGTATCGACAGAGGTTGTGTTCGTGTTTGTTGAAGTTTGTTGAAGTTTGAGGTTACGTGGATATCTAGGCAGAGGCCGTGTGTCTATACAAGAGTGACGGAGGTCAAGTGTAGTTACAACCCTAGCGTGTGCTTGTTGTGAAGTCTTGTGTGGAATTACTGCGTTCGTGTGGATTAAGTAACCCTATTGTTGTTTCCGACATCCCTGTGTTCTGATTAGACTACAAACTACCTGCCACTAAAAACATCGAACTTGCAACAGATAGTGAGAGTAATATCCGAGAATAAGGTTCTCAAAAAAGCCTTTCTGTTCTGGGGTAATATCCACTAAAGGACAAAAGCCATGCAATTCTCTGTCTTAACCTAACTCGAAGTCAACAAGAAATATCTAGCTAGGCATTTTTCTATCGATTACGCCGAGTAAAACTTCGGAGAAAAGAAGCATCTGAGACACTTTTTTTCAAAATCGTTTCGAGCTGTATATTGAGGCATATCGATATGAATACTGCAACAGAAGATTCATCTCACAAGTTCCCTAAACTTACGGTTTCAGGTGTAATATAGAATGAAAACAGGAAATAACTACTACATACAGGTCTTTTAGACGCAATTTTGTCTTTTCTTTGGTTCTTGGATTTTGATGCCCTTTCAAAATGTTCATTTTTGTGTCCAAAAACTTCGACACAAGTGTTAACAGAAAATATCTATGACCATCCCGCTTTCATCGCCAGAGGTGTCAACAGGTTGTCTAAAAAGTTGTTCAAAAGGCCAGTCACACTCATCACTACTGCATTAACATACAGATTTCTTTCAAAAGCCACCAGTAAACATGCCTCCATCTTTGACAGATAGAACGGTTATCCATATTTTCTTAGGCCCTGAAGAAGGTTAGTCTTGTCTAACCGAAATATTGCGCATTACATTTATCCCTTTTAGCCGCCCAGTCAGCCTTTCAATTGATTCTATTTTACACCTCAAAACATAATTTATATCGATGTCGTGAGAATGACTCAAGATATACTTCTGTATTTTTTGAAAAACATGTCTCAGACGCTTCTTTGCGCCAAAGTTTTACCAGTAATCATAGGTAATGGAGTACCAATGTCAATTCCTTGCGAAGCCACCTTTGTTCTATGTTCTGCTATACAAAAATGTTCTGAGCCGGCTCTATAATTGACCATAGCCCACCACGGTTCAAACTTGACATCAGCTTTTGCTTTGAATCATTGATACAATCAAGTTTGCCAGCCTTTAGTATTGCCATAGCTTGCTGGCTCTCCACAGTACCGGTTCTTGCATGTTGCTTGTACAAATTGTGCAGCACATACCTCCCAGGTATTGCAAGCCAGCCCTTTCCCACTCAGATAATACTGTAGTGGTGGGATTACTATTGTCACCAGAGTTCTTGCTTCTCTTACAGCATGCAATGAGGCAGTCGGCACCTTTGGTTGACAATAATGTGGCAGCAATCCTTGACAGTCCAGTAAAGAACTGTGTAGACTTTACAGGAACTGTTGCATAATATTTCTGATAAAACTTCTCCAAGTCTCCATTCTTTAAAAACCCATTATGCATCGATTTTATGCTAATGAATTCAAAACTTCCTTGCTCTGGCTGTTGAAAAGAATACTTGCTTAGTTCATCCCTCCAGCTTTCTGTAAACACTTCAGCTTCATTTGTTTTCCTGATTGCAGAAGCCACAACTTCAGCTAGTAGGCTGACACTCAAAGGCTTACTAGATCCTTCGTAAAGATTGCTGTGTTTCAAGCTGTGTCGTTCATAAACCTCCTTTGGTTTTATATTTTTTCCCACAGTCTTGGCAGATAATTTCTTGTTGTTGGACCTTCAACGGAACGAAGAAAAAAAATTAGGATTCGTGCAAAATTGTATTGCTAAATGCTAAGCTAAAACGCGATGTGATACTCTGAATTCTAAGATCGATTCTATGAGGTTTCCAGCAAGTTATTTAAGGCAGTTCTCATATTAAACGAGCAATTCCGTGAAAAACATGTTCTTAGCTTCCACAGGAACACTGATCAGTCATTACAGGTAGGACATACCTATTTAAGTTAAATGTTTGGGTTTTATAGACTCGAGTAACTCGAGTAAATTGCCATGCCACAAATATATAAACAAGCGAACGTTTTGGGTCAATAGCAAGAAATTCGAATCAGGAATTAGCACAATTTGAAGTTACATTGTTAGTTGCTGCTACAAACTGCTGTTTGACTGTTTCATCACCTTCTAAAATGCCTAAAATAACTTCGAAATCGTCTCCCCAGAGTAAGAGATCGTCTACTCTATCCGCCATCTTGTTTTGACTGTGCACCTTCGCGATCACGTGACTTGTACCTTCAACCTCAGAGCGCGCCTATTGTGGTAATCGTTTGAAGTCCGCCGGCTTTCATAACCAGTTTCCCTCCATTAACTATGCTGTAATCGGTGGGAAAATGCTTAGCTTGGCAGCAAACGTTTGTTTGTATTCAAGAGTCACGTGATCGAAAGAAATTCCACTAAGAGACTGGGCACTAGTTCCGATAGATAAGAAGATTGAGTGCTAGTAGTTGGCTTGTGCAAGTGGATTCTGCCTCCTTCGTGTTGGCCATTTCCCTTTTGTGTTTCATTTATCGTTTTTTTATTTCCCCAGCTTTCAGTTGCCAAGGTAAGTTTTTTTCTTTTACACAGCTAAACCTTCAGTAGGCGACCACCAAAATGTCAAGCCTAGATGATCCTTACGAGAGCTTAGACCATAATATATAGATTTAAGCCAGCCTAAAAGCGTAGCTCCTGAGCCGGGTCTTTCAGAGCCCTATTAAGCTAACCCAGGAAAAGGTACAATTTTAATTTGAGTTTTGTAACTTGGAGGTGAAGTTTTCTGTATATTGTTTGGGCTTCTATTTTGAGTTTCAATAATCATTGTATACACAAAACAAAGCAGCAAAATCATTTGCATAGAAGAAAAGTTATAATTCGGTTTCAACTTTTAATCCTGGGTTAGCGTTAGCCGTCTTCCGAACAATCCTGTCCTGTTTTCAACAAGTTAGTCAGACATGGCCCGCGATCCAATGGAAAACCCGCGCTTGATCAGCGGTTAACTTAAAAAAAACCTGTCCTCGATGAGCTACAAACTTGAGCCCGCGATATGATACGGGTCAGCGGATACCTGGATTTGACAGGTGACAATTGATCATAACATTGGATGTCCAATATCAGAGAAGTACACAGTAAACCAAGGCTGCGTGTCTCTGTCAACCTATTATCTGGAGTATGGCCGCCATGTTGCGCGACTCCGTCGCCGTCGTGCGTACGCGCCCACGAGCAATACCGCTAGCCATGATAACCATGAGAAAATCAAGTCATGGGTTTACTTTTGTTTCCAATATGAGTATGGGGCTCCGCTACGCTGCCCTTCGGGCCGCCGGAGCTCCGCTGTTAGGTCAAAATTTTGCTTTATTGGCATAACGCCGAAGAGACTTTTTCCTGTTAAAAAGGTTTTTCGTGAATGGAAAGTATACCGGAAATTTTCTCAAAATCGGTTTGAAATCGATTTTGACAAAATTTCCGGTATACTTTCCATTGAGAAATTTCTGTCTCTTTTACTGCCAGGAATGCGATATTACAACACCTTATTATCCAATTTTCGTTCAATTATCTGTCCACATTTTTAGCTCTAAAAGTGGTCGCGGTCGCTTACTGGTGATGGTCGCTTACAAGAGGTTTCAAATACAGTGATTTCACTTGGAAAATATTGGTATCCTGGAAAACTGGTCGCTTACGAGAGTGGGTCGCAACCGAAGTTCAACTGTAGCTTGGTTTGAGATGCGCGCGTTGTCTGTTTGCATGTATCGAATGTATGTAAACCGCATTATTTTCATGGAAAATGCGCTATATAAATTTTAAGTTATTATTATTTTATCGAAAATCCATCTTTATATCCTTCGTAATTTCGTACTTTGGCTTGCATTTCTGTTTTCATTTATCGAAAATCAAGCTTCCTAATTTCGCGTGGCTTTGAAAATACTGATTGCAGTTGTGTTGCTTATTGATAGCTTTCTTTCGTCACTCGCAAACTAAAATTTATCGGCCTGAATGAACCGGAAAAGTAGAGTCATTGTACTTTCGCAAGCTAATATTTCGCTAACCAACATTTATATCGGTTTGAACTGACTGATATTTAGCTCGTTTGAGTGAAATTGCTGATTTGAGCTGAGTAGGTCAGTAGGTCAGTAGGTCAGTCAGTCAGTCAGTCAGTCAGTCAGTCCAGTCAGTCAGTCAGTCAGTCAGTCAGTCAGTCAGTCAGTCAGTCCAGTCAGTCAGTCAGCCTGCCAGCCAGCCAGCCAGCCAGCCAGCCATCCATCCAGCCATACTGTCAGTTACCCAGTCAGTCAGTCAGTCAGTCAGTCAGTCAGTCAATAAGCCAGTCTTACAATTAGTCATTCTACGTCAACTAATCAACCACAATGATCAGTATTTTCTTATTTATTACAGAGAGACTTGCATGTGACGATAACCTCACACGAGTAGAAATCACGACTATTCTTGGAAGTCCTGTCAATCTCGGTTGCTATGTGACAAAAAATTATACCAGTGAAACTACTCAGGCCACGTCGACTATTACATATGTCTGGTTGAAGGACAACAAGTCCGTTCCTCAGACCACAAACTCAAGAATACACGAGAACGTTCTTGTTGTAACGCCAACGAATGATACGGATTTTGGGATATATGAATGTAACGCGACCAATGGCGTCTCTAGTACTCGATGTAGAATTGAAGTAAAACGGGGATGGACAAAGACAGGTGAGTAGGGCAAATATGAGTATTATATTTATGGAGACCCCAAAATCATTTTGTGTCACTGTAGTAGTAGGTAGAGGACTCAACGAATACCACTTTTTCCTGTAGCCCTTGATTAGCCGAAATAATGCGCCCAACGTCGGGTCTCAGCCGGCTTCGACCCGCCGTTGAGCGCATTATTTCGGCGATTCTAAGGCCTACAGGAAAAAGTTGTATTCGTTGAGTCCTCTACCTACTACTGGGGATTAAGCTTTGACCGCAAAGAGAAATCTGAATTAGAAAAATGCCACGTGTTTTTAAAATGAGAGGACACAGAGGATACAACATCTGTCCATGGTTGAAAAATGGAAAGAATGAAATATGCGGGAAATCTTGCCGATATGATTATTGCAAAGATCACAGGACTAAGATAAGGAACGGAAAGCGAGTTCCGCTCCCCTGTTTGAGCTGTGGTGTTGGTGTAATAAGTCAGATCCAACTATGCCGCGGCTGGGGCCGAGAAACAGAAAGACAAAGACTTAAAAAATTAAATTTTTTATTGCAAGATAAAACCCCATTTGAATATTTACAATAATTATGTATTACAACATGGAGCAAACTCAAAAATCAGGCTTTGAAAAACAGGAAAATATTGACGACTTTCTTCTTAATTCAACCGGCAATCGATCCCCACAAATGCAGGAATATTTATTTTGTAAGCTTTATGATCAGTCGGGGAATGATGAAATTCGAGAGATTCTTGATGTGGCTTTTGATTTTTCTAAGCAAAAAAATTGTTGTGCCGCGATGAAAATAGGCGAGTACTTGTATTGCACGGAGCCTTGTGAGGATATGTCTTGCTATAAACACCTGCTACAGATGGAAGGTCTAGGGATTATTTCAGGCCCTTGCAAGTGTTGTGGAATAGGAATAGACAAAAGAAGCACATACTGCATCCCTTGCGTACTTGAAACGGGGGAAAGAAAACGAAGCCGTCGTTTAGCAAAAGAGTTTGAAGATGATTTTTTCAGAACGGTTTCAAAGGAGAAAAAAAATAGATGCCCATGGGATGAAGGCGAGACCGGGTTTTGTGGTAAACCGTGTGTAGGCCCCTGTTGTTTTAAACATATGCTTATTGGCTTAGCTGGGCACGATCCGCCACTTTTTGCCAGCTACAAGGCGTGAAGAGAAAAATATTTCATGCGTAACGCCGTCTTTTGTCACGCAAAAAGAGCCAGGCTTTGCTTTGATAAATGTATCAAAGTTTGGCTTGCGCGTAAGTCAGTGAATTACTTGTGGCACTTGTGAATTATAATGACCGCCACAGTTGTGGCGTGACGTCATTCGGACTTTTGCTTGTTTCAACATAATATAGATTGCTTTTGTGATGATTTTGGACCGGCACAGCTGTGCCGTGTCGTCATGTGTATGGAAGAGTCGACATGTCCTTTTTGTGATCAACAATTTGCGGCAGCAAATTTTCTCGAAACACGAGATAACAATATTTACACGTGAGCCATGCACTCAACCAATTCACGTGCAATATCCCGCACGTGTCTCTGCCATTCAGGCGTGAAGTGTTCATTGACGATAAATGCAGCCAAGTGGAAACAAACAATCATGTCTTAATGATATGCACATAAAGCCGTGAATTTTCAAATCTTAATTCGAACTGGCGATGGCGTTTATTTTTTTCCGAAATTCCGCTTCCATCTCGCTTCAAACATTTTTTTTGATCTTCTCAATGTCTGGATGAGACGGGTTTTTAACCAGTTTTGCCCTTACAGCTTGTTTTAGCACGTTATACTGCGAATATTCATCCATGATCAGCTGAAACTCTCTGTCAGATATTTGATTGTCGGCCAAAGCCTTGGAATAAAGCCGGTAGACTGTGTCGCCTTTGGAGATGGCCAGCGTCATAATTTCTTGTTGTTTTTTAACCTTTGATTCAAGCTTCTTACTAGCGATTACTAACCCTGAAGAAGCAAGAGCGAATGCCCCGCCAACGCCACCAAGCGGAATTGAGGCAGGAAGGCCTACAACAGAGAGAGCACTTCCAAGACCGGCAACAGAACAAGCCGCAGACAGGGAACCAGCCCCGGTGGCGCTCCAGTTGAAAATCTTTTTGGCCTTCTTGTATTTTTTCGCAACGCGGCGATAATGTTCAACTTCAGCGTTCAGAGAAGCTGCAACTTCATTGGCCTTTTGCATTCTGAAATTGTCAGGCGAAAGCTGCGGATACAGACTTGATTCATCGCGAGGTGCGGAAGGTAAAACATTTGAGCACATACTATTATTAGAAAATTAATTTAACTCCAATTCAAACTCAAGCGGCATGCCCCTGAAATCAAACAGCTCGCCGTCTTGATCTCTGACGCTCAGAGTGATGCTGTTTACATGAGAACCTGTCGAGCAGTCGCGAAAAGGAAATTGCAATGAAGCGTCATATCTGACCTTTTCATAAGGCTTGCCTCTTACATCAAACTTGGCCAAAAGATCTGACCTTTTGCCGTTGAATAGATTGTTATTTCCGTCTATCAAATCACAGTGAATGAAATATGAAGTTGTAGTTATTACGCGTTTTATTGTTGTTAACAGGGGCAATTTTAGCCCAGTTCCTAATAGTTTGGCCAAATCTTGATTAAGATTGATTTGTTTTGCACCAAAATTCTTGATTACCAACTGCCCAAGAGGCGAATTTGTTTCTGTTTCTAACCCATGGTAATCAAAATTTGAGAACAGACTTGTTATTTTTTTTGACAAAATATCAAGATCATAATGCCCAGAGGCTAATTTGGCAATAGAAGGATTAGGCTTTTGGCCTAACAAGACGGCCGTGCCTTCATTTTAAAGCGTATCCCAGGAGTTGTACAGACTGCAAGACAGCAGCTTCATAAAATGAACTTGGGGGAAAGGGGCGTCAAAATACACAGTCTCTCCATTTTTTGCACGACAAGAGTGAGCACAACCATTTTAAATATGCCTATATATATTTAAAATGGACCAGATTGCAAAGCTCCAAAAATACATGCAATCACCAGAGGTGAAAAAGAAATCGGACGCTGCGAAAGACAGAGCCTGGACAAGGTTTATTAACGAGTTTCCGAACGCGGACGTTTCACAATTCGTTTCGCAGGCCAGCATCGATGAAAACAACAGCTTCACTGCCGAGGTGTTTTTCAAAGATGGCCCAGTTAATCATAGTGTGTTTGGCTCAGACAGAAAATACTGGAGCCCTAGAATGAAAGCCGCGTTAGGGTTAAACGGCGTGTCGGGCTTTCCTTATCAACTGTCTCCGCTGAAAAACAGAAAGGCATTGCCAATTCCCGCAGTTGATTTCACAGAAAAGGCGTCAAGCATCACCGAAATTTACAAAATAGGGAACCAAATATACGCCACGCCAGACGAGTATTTCATCACAAAATTTCACGATATATTTGAACAAACCAGGCTGGCGCACAAAACATATCGGTCGAAGCGAAAACTTGGCTGAGAGGCCCAAACATGAAATATTGGCCACAACAGCTGAATTTCGCGGTGTTTTGCGCCACACAGGGCTGTGGCATTTCCAGAGAAATTTTTGTAAGCGGAGTCTCTCTTTCACCACAGGTAAGGTCATTTTACCAGTTTCACGTGTACTTCACAGTCAGGCGAATTTTGTATCAGCTCGGTGGAATACAGAGTATAAGCGCTTTGCCTGGAGACCCCACATTTAGCCAATTCAACAACCACTATGACGTAGCCTCTTACAAAAGGATATGCGCCGAGTTTGGAGTTGACCCATCGAGCGATTTCCGCTTTACACACGGCGAAAACAATGGCCTTGGCGCCGTTTACTTCTATTCAGGAAAAGTGAACGTGGACTACCCATCGTCCCTTAAATTCAGCGATGAAGGCGGTAAAGCGATCAAACGAAATTTGATTTACTACATTGAGCCGGATGTTTCGACTCCGTATGACTGGTTTGCTCCCAACACAGCAGCGGGTCTGACGCAGGCGGGGCTTTCACCATCAACCAGTCAATCGAAGCGTTTGTTTACTGCATCTTGGGCGCGCAGGTGAATGTAAGGAGCAGCATACTTGGAAAAGGGGGGAGAGCAAGAGAGGCCCAGACAGAGTTTTTGGCGCTGATGGAAGACGCCATCAGACAGCCGGACTTGGCGAAAAGCGTGCAAAGATACCAGCTCGCGGTTGATCAAGCGAAAGTCAGACTGAATCTCACCGTGTGCCCCGGAGCCTGGCTGATGCCGGCGAGAATGATCATCAACACGGCAAGCATAGTAGGCTACAACAACAAGCTGAAGCAAGCGGACGAAGGAATGAAGCTCGGAGTAAACAGCGGCGTAAATTTGGGCACAAAAAAAGCAGCGCTCCAGCTGATGGATGGCGGCCCATCAAAAATAAACCCGCCCAACAGCCACCCTTCAAACCCAATTCACAAAGCCGCCACGGCAAACCCAAAGCCAGAAATAAAAAAAACTGCGCCAGAGTTGGAAACACAAACTGCAATGGAAACTCAAACTGCAGATCCACAGCAAGAAAAAGAAAAAGAACTGCGACAAAAACAAGAAGAACGAGAAAAAATCATAAATGATGAAAGTGCGCCTATTTCGGAAAAAGAAAAAGCTGAAAAAGAAATCGAAGAAATTAATGAAGAACTAAATGAAATAGAAAATGAGAGAGAAATAGAAGCAGAAGGGCTTTCTCTACGTGATCGTTTACGAGAGAAAGTAAAAGTGATCTTCAAAAAATATGGTGTGACCGTGACTGCCATCTTTCTAGCCGCCGGCGCAACAATCGGTGCTGTTGTTGGGGCAATCACCAACGCTTTAGAATCCATGGGCAAACAATTGGCAAATGGCCTTAAAACCGTTGGGGCAAAAGCGGCTGCGGCGCTGCCTGGGCTAATCGGGGCGATAGTCAGCTTCCTTTTCAAAACTGCCGGACAGGCAATCGGTTATCTGGCCGAGCACACCTCGCTACTTATTCTCGCGGCGGTTGTTTTCATTTTTGAAAAGTACATCAAAAGGCGGGGCTAGCGCATTGCAATAAATAGCAGGGCAACAACTCCGACCGCGCCAACAATTACCGCGGTTTTGTTTATTTCGTGCTGTGGATCTGCAGTTTGAGTTTCCATTGCAGTTTGTGTTTCCAACTCTGGCGCAGTTTTTTTTATTTCTGGCTTTGGGTTTGCCGTGGCGGCTTTGTGAATTGGGTTTGAAGGGTGGCTGTTGGGCGGGTTTATTTTTGATGGGCCGCCATCCATCAGCTGGAGCGCTGCTTTTTTTGTGCCCAAATTTACGCCGCTGTTTACTCCGAGCTTCATTCCTTCGTCCGCTTGCTTCAGCTTGTTGTTGTAGCCTACTATGCTTGCCGTGTTGATGATCATTCTCGCCGGCATCAGCCAGGCTCCGGGGCACACGGTGAGATTCAGTCTGACTTTCGCTTGATCAACCGCGAGCTGGTATCTTTGCACGCTTTTCGCCAAGTCCGGCTGTCTGATGGCGTCTTCCATCAGCGCCAAAAACTCTGTCTGGGCCTCTCTTGCTCTCCCCCCTTTTCCAAGTATGCTGCTCCTTACATTCACCTGCGCGCCCAAGATGCAGTAAACAAACGCTTCGATTGACTGGTTGTGTGAAAGCCCCGCCTGCGTCAGACCCGCTGCTGTGTTGGGAGCAAACCAGTCATACGGAGTCGAAACATCCGGCTCAATGTAGTAAATCAAATTTCGTTTGATCGCTTTACCGCCTTCATCGCTGAATTTAAGGGACGATGGGTAGTCCACGTTCACTTTTCCTGAATAGAAGTAAACGGCGCAAAGGCCATTGTTTTCGCCGTGTGTAAAGCGGAAATCGCTCGATGGGTCAACTCCAAACTCGGCGCATATCCTTTTGTAAGAGGCTACGTCATAGTGGTTGTTGAATTGGCTAAATGTGGGGTCTCCAGGCAAAGCGCTTATACTCTGTATTCCACCGAGCTGATACAAAATTCGCCTGACTGTGAAGTACACGTGAAACTGGTAAAATGACCTTACCTGTGGTGAAAGAGAGACTCCGCTTACAAAAATTTCTCTGGAAATGCCACAGCCCTGTGTGGCGCAAAACACCGCGAAATTCAGCTGTTGTGGCCAATATTTCATGTTTGGGCCTCTCAGCCAAGTTTTCGCTTCGACCGATATGTTTTGTGCGCCAGCCTGGTTTGTTCAAATATATCGTGAAATTTTGTGATGAAATACTCGTCTGGCGTGGCGTATATTTGGTTCCCTATTTTGTAAATTTCGGTGATGCTTGACGCCTTTTCTGTGAAATCAACTGCGGGAATTGGCAATGCCTTTCTGTTTTTCAGCGGAGACAGTTGATAAGGAAAGCCCGACACGCCGTTTAACCCTAACGCGGCTTTCATTCTAGGGCTCCAGTATTTTCTGTCTGAGCCAAACACACTATGATTAACTGGGCCATCTTTGAAAAACACCTCGGCAGTGAAGCTGTTGTTTTCATCGATGCTGGCCTGCGAAACGAATTGTGAAACGTCCGCGTTCGGAAACTCGTTAATAAACCTTGTCCAGGCTCTGTCTTTCGCAGCGTCCGATTTCTTTTTCACCTCTGGTGATTGCATGTATTTTTGGAGCTTTGCAATCTGGTCCATTTTAAATATATATAGGCATATTTAAAATGGTTGTGCTCACTCTTGTCGTGCAAAAAATGGAGAGACTGTGTATTTTGACGCCCCTTTCCCCCAAGTTCATTTTATGAAGCTGCTGTCTTGCAGTCTGTACAACTCCTGGGATACGCTTTAAAATGAAGGCACGGCCGTCTTGTTAGGCCAAAAGCCTAATCCTTCTATTGCCAAATTAGCCTCTGGGCATTATGATCTTGATATTTTGTCAAAAAAAATAACAAGTCTGTTCTCAAATTTTGATTACCATGGGTTAGAAACAGAAACAAATTCGCCTCTTGGGCAGTTGGTAATCAAGAATTTTGGTGCAAAACAAATCAATCTTAATCAAGATTTGGCCAAACTATTAGGAACTGGGCTAAAATTGCCCCTGTTAACAACAATAAAACGCGTAATAACTACAACTTCATATTTCATTCACTGTGATTTGATAGACGGAAATAACAATCTATTCAACGGCAAAAGGTCAGATCTTTTGGCCAAGTTTGATGTAAGAGGCAAGCCTTATGAAAAGGTCAGATATGACGCTTCATTGCAATTTCCTTTTCGCGACTGCTCGACAGGTTCTCATGTAAACAGCATCACTCTGAGCGTCAGAGATCAAGACGGCGAGCTGTTTGATTTCAGGGGCATGCCGCTTGAGTTTGAATTGGAGTTAAATTAATTTTCTAATAATAGTATGTGCTCAAATGTTTTACCTTCCGCACCTCGCGATGAATCAAGTCTGTATCCGCAGCTTTCGCCTGACAATTTCAGAATGCAAAAGGCCAATGAAGTTGCAGCTTCTCTGAACGCTGAAGTTGAACATTATCGCCGCGTTGCGAAAAAATACAAGAAGGCCAAAAAGATTTTCAACTGGAGCGCCACCGGGGCTGGTTCCCTGTCTGCGGCTTGTTCTGTTGCCGGTCTTGGAAGTGCTCTCTCTGTTGTAGGCCTTCCTGCCTCAATTCCGCTTGGTGGCGTTGGCGGGGCATTCGCTCTTGCTTCTTCAGGGTTAGTAATCGCTAGTAAGAAGCTTGAATCAAAGGTTAAAAAACAACAAGAAATTATGACGCTGGCCATCTCCAAAGGCGACACAGTCTACCGGCTTTATTCCAAGGCTTTGGCCGACAATCAAATATCTGACAGAGAGTTTCAGCTGATCATGGATGAATATTCGCAGTATAACGTGCTAAAACAAGCTGTAAGGGCAAAACTGGTTAAAAACCCGTCTCATCCAGACATTGAGAAGATCAAAAAAAATGTTTGAAGCGAGATGGAAGCGGAATTTCGGAAAAAAATAAACGCCATCGCCAGTTCGAATTAAGATTTGAAAATTCACGGCTTTATGTGCATATCATTAAGACATGATTGTTTGTTTCCACTTGGCTGCATTTATCGTCAATGAACACTTCACGCCTGAATGGCAGAGACACGTGCGGGATATTGCACGTGAATTGGTTGAGTGCATGGCTCACGTGTAAATATTGTTATCTCGTGTTTCGAGAAAATTTGCTGCCGCAAATTGTTGATCACAAAAAGGACATGTCGACTCTTCCATACACATGACGACACGGCACAGCTGTGCCGGTCCAAAATCATCACAAAAGCAATCTATATTATGTTGAAACAAGCAAAAGTCCGAATGACGTCACGCCACAACTGTGGCGGTCATTATAATTCACAAGTGCCACAAGTAATTCACTGACTTACGCGCAAGCCAAACTTTGATACATTTATCAAAGCAAAGCCTGGCTCTTTTTGCGTGACAAAAGACGGCGTTACGCATGAAATATTTTTCTCTTCACGCCTTGTAGCTGGCAAAAAGTGGCGGATCGTGCCCAGCTAAGCCAATAAGCATATGTTTAAAACAACAGGGGCCTACACACGGTTTACCACAAAACCCGGTCTCGCCTTCATCCCATGGGCATCTATTTTTTTTCTCCTTTGAAACCGTTCTGAAAAAATCATCTTCAAACTCTTTTGCTAAACGACGGCTTCGTTTTCTTTCCCCCGTTTCAAGTACGCAAGGGATGCAGTATGTGCTTCTTTTGTCTATTCCTATTCCACAACACTTGCAAGGGCCTGAAATAATCCCTAGACCTTCCATCTGTAGCAGGTGTTTATAGCAAGACATATCCTCACAAGGCTCCGTGCAATACAAGTACTCGCCTATTTTCATCGCGGCACAACAATTTTTTTGCTTAGAAAAATCAAAAGCCACATCAAGAATCTCTCGAATTTCATCATTCCCCGACTGATCATAAAGCTTACAAAATAAATATTCCTGCATTTGTGGGGATCGATTGCCGGTTGAATTAAGAAGAAAGTCGTCAATATTTTCCTGTTTTTCAAAGCCTGATTTTTGAGTTTGCTCCATGTTGTAATACATAATTATTGTAAATATTCAAATGGGGTTTTATCTTGCAATAAAAAATTTAATTTTTTAAGTCTTTGTCTTTCTGTTTCTCGGCCCCAGCCGCGGCATAGTTGGATCTGACTTATTACACCAACACCACAGCTCAAACAGGGGAGCGGAACTCGCTTTCCGTTCCTTATCTTAGTCCTGTGATCTTTGCAATAATCATATCGGCAAGATTTCCCGCATATTTCATTCTTTCCATTTTTCAACCATGGACAGATGTTGTATCCTCTGTGTCCTCTCATTTTAAAAACACGTGGCATTTTTCTAATTCAGATTTCACTTTGCAATCAGTAGTACGTAAAGGACTTGACGAATACTACTTTTTCCTGTAGGCCTTAGAATCGCCGAAATAATGCGGTCAACGGCGCGTCGAAGCTGGCTGAGACCCGACGCTGAAAGCATTATTTCGGCGAATCAAGGGCTACGTGAAAAAGTGGTATTCGTCAAGTCCTTTACCTACTACTACTTCTCATTTTAACGCTTTTTTCACTGTTTAAACAGCCTAGTTTGAAGATAAAGTACTCAATCATAAAAATCCGTTCGAAGATAACTGTTTCTTTGCCATTAGTACAGAAAATTTGAAAGAATTTAACATCTATCCCGAAGCCTATCGTAAGCGACAGTCATATTTTATTGACCGGTCTGAACAGCCGCAGATAAGAAAGCTTTGTATCTACTAAGTTGAGCTGTAAGCTCAAACTGTGAGCTCAAACTGTGAGCTCAAACTGTATTTTATTAGAATTGAAAGCTTTGTATTTTCGGACTTATCACATTGTACAAACATCCTACCCGTGCTAAAATCGAGCTTTTTATCAGTGTTAAGCTTATTTGGTTTTGTGGTTTGAATTACAGCGGTTCTAAAAGCAGCTGAGAGGCAAATCTTAGTTTTTTGAGATGTAAGATCGACACAAGAGAAGGAAATCATTGTCATTGATCAAGCCTTTGTCGTATGAAAGTAGAATAAAGTTGAACGTATCCATTTTTGTAAAGGCACGTAAATGCTGAACACCCCGTTACCATACAGCAAAATCTTAATCTGTTTGAGGTTTGCGGAGGGAACAGAGTTGTCAGCCTAGTCTCTCACGGCGGAATTAGCTGTAGTAGCAGCCTGCCGTAGTCTAAGTCCCTAATCACGAACTTTACTCTGATTGGATATTACCTCCACTATGTAAATAGTTCACCCCTGAACTGAAAACAATACCGTTCCATTTCTGAGGAAACAAAACAAAAAATCTCAAATGAGCCTGGCGTCTGCTGCGAAGCCTGGTGGCTTCGCAACAAAAAGAGTGATACTGAAGGGATTCTTCCTCCTTCTTTAGCGTTGGCTAAAAAGTAGTTTTGAGCGCGGAAACTGTACAGGGCTTTCGCTCGGGCAGGCGAGGAGAGGAATGAGCCGAAACTGAGTAAAGTAATTCCAGCTTTTTTTCCACATGGCCTATCGATCCCTATCCCCTCGGATATTCCTTGCCATTTAGAATTTGCAACAGGCTAACCTCTGCGAGAAAGAAACTAAACCACTACTTTCCCTAATCCTGTCTTTATTCGCACTTGGCTGGGTGACCGACTGACCAACTGACCGACCGACCGACCCACCGACCCACCCACAGACCCACCGGCCGACCGACCGACCGACTAACCGACTGACTGACTAATTGACTGGCTCATTGACTGGCTGACTGACTAAAGTACTAACTGGCTGACTGATGGACTGCCTGACCGACCCACCGACCGACCGGCCGACCGACTGACTAATTGACTGGCTCATTGACTGGCTGACTGACTAAAGTACTAACTGGCTGACTGATGGACTGCCCGACAGATTAATTGACTCAGTGATTGACCGACCGAATTGACTGACTGACCAATCGATCGCTTGATTGATTGATTCATTTATTGATTTAAGCAGGGTTGTCGCTGTAGAGGAGCATGTGCGACTCGCAAATGTAAATGCCGGAGGAAGTCAGTTTCATGCGGGGAAAGATGCCACTGCAATGGGTCAGAGTGCAAAAACCGTCTGCCGGTAAGCAAGTAGTACTAGTTACCCTACAATGAGTAATTAAAAAGGGGAGACTGGGGAGCAATGGCCGAGTGAAGATGCGTTTCGTCGCCGGCCGCTAAAACTTACAACTTTGCCGGCCTTTCATGGCCGAAACTTTGCGAAAACTAGTAGAAAAGAAACGATTCTATTCCTCATCTTCAGAAGAGTCGTCACCTCCACCTCTGGTATCGCAGGATTACAAGAAACCAAGACGCGAAAACTACGCTTTCATTGTTGTAACCGACCACGAGGGTGTCACTGAACAGTCGCCAGCGCTCGAAATGACCGAGAAGCTAGAAGAAAAGCTCCAAGCGATTTTAACAAAGCTAGAAAAGCTCGACGCAATTGAAAAATCAGTTAAAATCCTACAAGAAACCCCTGTAGGAATGCATTCAAGAATTCAGTCCCTAGAAAGTGCTCAAGCCTCAGCATATCGCGACATAAACGATCTCAAAGAAAGTTTAAATTTTGCAGAGGACAAATGCAAGAAAACCACCGAGAGCTTTAACGAGTACAAACAACAGATCAGTTTACAAATGACCGAGCTGGAGCAAAAAGGAAATATCCTGGAAGGAAAAATTACAGATCTTGAAAATAGAAATCTTTATTTAGAGGCCTATTCCAGGAGGGAAAATATTAAATTTGAAAACATCGAAGAGGTAACCGAGCTGAACACGCACCAAGAAGACACTGAACGCGTGCTTCGCAACTTTTTTGAATCAGAACTGGGATACAAAGATGCCAGTTGCGTCGAGATACAGCGGGTCCACCGTCTTAACAAGAAGAAAGACGCAAAACCGAGACCAATCATTGCAAGGTTTTCGCGATACAAAGATTGTGAGCAGATCCTTTCTCTGGGTCATCGACTAAAGGACACTGGTTACAAAATGTACCAAGACCTGCCCTATGGTATTGTCGAAAGAAGAAAGCAAATGGACACCTTCAAAACTGCCAAAAGGAACAAAATACCTGCTTCATTTAGTAAGTCACAACCTGACAAACTTTATATAAGAGGGAAGCTATGGCCTATCGGCAAACCTCTTGATGTGTTTTCCTATTAATACCTAGGTTCTTTCCACAAAATGCGTTAGCTGTAGTTTGTCAAAATCTAATCAACGAAACTAATCTTTACTTCACTAAACATCTACTTATTTACTTGATGCACTTTAGCGGCCGGGCGAGCGCCACGGATAGGTCACCATTCTTATACTATATAGTGTGCTCAAAATTTGCTGTATCCAGCCCGAAACGCAGCTCTGTGCGTTTTCAAGGCCCTTTTTGGGGCCTTGTTTAAATTTATTCTTAAGTGTTTACTAATGTACCCCATGCGTGTGCGTTTTTGTAGTTTATTCTATGTTTGTTTACCTTCTATTTCATATATTTTCATTTCGCAGAAATATGTCTTAACTCTAAAACATGCAAATTGCCCAAATCCCGTAGGACGAAAGAAGGCTGTCAAAATTGCTTCACGCTTCAAATTTGCCGCTATGCATTTGCAAATGTTTAACACCTTTCAAAGCAAACACGATTGAAAACCTTGACATTAAGTGCCTTTCCATCAACACCAGAGGCCTCAACAAATCTATAAAACGCCGGTCAGTTTTCAGATGGATCCACAACCAAAATGTACACTTCACATTTCTTCAAGAAACGCACAGTTCGAATCTTAGCGCTGACGTGTGGTCAGCCGAATGGGGTGGCAAGATTTTCTTCAGCCATGGCACAACAAACAGCAAAGGAGTAATGATACTCATAAATCCAAAACTCGATTGCAACAGTAGAAAAATGTATTTCAGACAACAATGGCAGATTTATTATCTTGGATGTAGCGCTCGAAGACTCACACATAATATTAGTTAATATTTACGCCCCAAATGACCTGAACCAACAAGTCCAATTCTTTAAACTGATGCAACATCACCTACAAGACTTTTCGGAAGAGATGGTTATTATCGGAGGAGATTTCAACTGCTCCCTGTCGGACAAAGACAAAAAAGGTGGCAACCCAATCACTAAGAAAGCGTCTGTAATTAAGGAAATCGACCAGCTGTGTAGTTGCAATAACTTAATTGATATCTGGCGTCATCTTAATCCCCAACTCGAATCCTTTACCTGGAGGAATAAGTCCCACAAAATACAATGTACAGTATTGTGCAAAAATTATGCAAACGAAATTCGTCGAAAGACGTCCTTTGTTCTCGCGAATTTTCCATGAAAAGTCGTCAAAGTTTCAAAACGTTTTTCGTAGGGTTCGAAGCGAAAAATTCACGATCTTTCTCGAAAATTTGAGATAGCGAAGTTCGAAGTAGCGAATTTTTGAGGTAACCCAACGAAGATTCGAGATAGCGAAATTCGAAGCAGCAGATTCGCGTGACATGAACGACTGAACAAGTGTACATGTATGTAAATAAACTAAACTCATATCGAAAATAGATTCAATGATCCGACAATTTAATCGGCTATTTCCAATGAAAAAAAAGCAAATGCCTTGCACAATGAAAATAAGTAACTGTCTTACAAGTAATTCCTTAAAACACAGCCTCGTAAAACCTTGTTTAAGCGACTTTGATTTTCAAGCCCGCTTATCGATCAGCAAAACTGGGTGCCATTTCGCAAATGTAGGTCAAGTGTGTTGACGTGACTATGTTTACAGAAGCGCACTTTCCCAAAACAAACAACATAGAAATGAGATTGAACTTTTGTAGGCAAATGTTATGTTATGAAACATTACATGTCAAATATCTTTCGCGTGCTTTTAAGCCAAGCAGTGCATGTCTCGATCGGCTCCAGAGAATCGTACAAAACTGGCTTCGGATGTCTTACCTTGTAAACTGAATCCTTGCCGTTTTTAAAAGCAATAAGCTTATTTCAAGCATTTTCTGCTTCCATATCGACCGTAAGCATCAACCTCATTTTAAGCCCAGCCATGTGCCATGCAAACATCACGTTTAACCCCAGCCATGTGGCATGTAAACATGTTGACAAAGTTGGAAAAGTTACGAGCCCACAGTTGTTTGGCCTGCGGTATAGATGTTGCGTCGGTAACTATGTCATGTAGAGGGAAAGTGAGGCGTTCGCGACAAAAGAATACTGAAGCCGGCCCACTGTAGTTTTGTATCTAAGTGAACAAATTTACTTTGTTTTGACTTTGACTAAATATTCACGTTCAAAACAGATACCAACAAGATGCGTTTCCAGAGTTCATATGCAGAAAATATTCTTTGAACGCCTTACTTTGCAAACATAATTGTTGCTTTGTTTAAAAGCTCATGAATCCACATAAATTCCATTTCAGTTTGAAAACTCTTGAATTCAGAAAAATTCCTTCATTCTGTCTCATGATTTAAACGTTTGGGGCTCGCCATGTGACATGTACGCCATGTTGGCAAATTGTTTGCGAGCCCACAGTAAGTTGAGCTGTGGCGTTACCAGTTTGCGCGGAGTCTGGGTTACGCAAACATGGCCGTGTCAGCGAGTGGCCCTTGTGTTCAACAAACGTGAGCCAAGAAACCACCAAAGAACAACGGTGTAAGAGCTGCGATGCTTTCAACGTGAAGTAAACAGTATAAGGAACCTTTGAAGTAATACAGGTGAGTCTCGTATAAACCTGTTGTATAAACGGACACGAGTTTGTCGTAAAGCTTACACTGTGAAGTGACATCAGAATAGAATCGTCGCGGCAAATTCAAACTGGGCAAATTATCGTCCAGAAAATGCATGGGACTGTTTGAGCAGAGCAAACAAAGAGTGAAATTTCGCTCAAATGTTCTAAGTCATTGATCGAACACTGCGAATTGTCACTCGAAAATTCGAAGTATATTTTCGTTCTGAGCGAATTGTCGTTCGAAAATTCACGTAATTGGAAACAATAGGCATCACGAATTATCGTGCCTTTTCGTTGAAAATTCGCTTCCATCGAAAATTCGATATTTTTTCGTCGAAAAGCCAGAAAAGCCGCGAATTTCGGCGAAATATGTTTGCATTACTTTTGCACAATACTGTAGGCTAGATTTCTTCCTAATCTCAGAAAAACTCGCCGACTTCGTCGCGTCTTGTAAAATCTTTTATGCACCTGAAACCGATCACTCCGCGATTTCGTTGCATCTTCAAGCCAAAATTAAACAACAAAATAGAGGCCCAGGTTTCTGGAAGTTCAACAATTCCTTACTAAGAGATGAAACTTATGTCAATGAATTACGTAAGAATGTAAATTTGTATAAAGCCAAATATGAAAGCATTGACGATAAAGGCTTGAAATGGGACCTTATAAAAATGGAAATAAGAGGTTTCACAGTTAAGTACTCCAAATTGAAAGCTAAGAGACGCAAAAACGATGAACTGATACTTCAAAACAAAATAAATGAACTTCAACTAAAATTGGAAAGTAACCCAAATAACAGCCAGTACCTAAACGATCTATACGCGGTAAAATTACGCCTGCAAAAAATCATGCACTTTAAGACAAAAGGTGCAATCCTCAGAAGCAAAGTAAGATGGTACGATGAAGGTGAACGCAACACTAGATACTTCTTCAATCTTGAAAACCGATGTCAATCCAAAAAAAATATTGACAAACTGAAAATAAACGATAACACTTTTATCTACGATCAATTTGCAATTCTAGATAAACAAAAACAGTTCTACGAATCAATCTACCAATCCAGAGAAAACGACAATAACAACTTCCAAGATTCCGTATTCTTCAAAGTTGAAAACATATCCCCATTATCTCTCGACGACCAAAAACTATGCGACAGTTCCATCACAGAAGCTGAATGTATAAACGCAATCAACGGATTTAAAAAAGATAAAACGCCGGGCACCGACGGTTTTTCTGCAGAATTTTACCAATTTTTCTGGCCCGAGCTTCGAACCGAAATGTTATCAAGCTTCAACTTTGCCTTTCAAACCGGATCACTCTCAATCAGTCAACGCCGAGGTGTTATTGCTCTCATTCCCAAAAAAGACAAGGACAAATCAGTATTAGAAAATTTGAGACCGATTTCGTTATTGAACGTAGACTATAAGATACTTACCAAAATCATTGCAAAAAGAATTGAAAAAGTCTTGCCCAAAATTATCAATCCTAACCAAACAGGTTATGTAAAAGGTCGCTTTATAGGCGAGAACATAAGACTGATCCAAGATGTCATGTTTCTGACAAAAAACGCGAACACGCCCGGAATCGCAATTTTCTTAGATTTTCGCAAAGCCTTTGACACAATCGAATGGAACTACTTATTATCCGCTCTCAGACTGTTTAATTTTGGACCCGATATTCAAAGATGGATAGAGGTTATTTATCACAATGTCTCTAGCTGTGTCCTTAACAATGGTCACGCTTCACCTTTTTTCCAACTCCATCGAGGCGTTAGGCAAGGATGCCCTCTGTCTGGTCTTCTTTTCGTGATCGGTATTGAACTTCTTGCAAGGACTCTATCAAAGGCATTAACATTGGAAAAAAAGAAATAAAACTCTTGCAATTCGCAGACGACACTACAGTGTTTGTAAGTGACCAGGCTTCCGTGTCAAATCTGCTAAAACTGCTATGTAAATTTAAACACGCATCCGGTCTGGAAATCAATACAACCAAAACAGAAGCAATGTGGCTAGGTGCCTGGAGAAATAGAACAGATACACCTTATAACTTCAAATGGCCGCAGGAACCTATCCGTGCCTTGGCGTTTTCTTTTCTTACAATTCTGTTGATGCAAACAACCTGAATTTTGGAGAAAAAATCCGCAAATTCGAAAAAACGCTTAATAGCTGGAAAAGAAGGAAACTTACACTACACGGCAGGATAAAAATAGTGAAGACACTAGGTTTATCAAAATTGATTTACAACACCTCAGTGTTAGTAATTCCAGAGCGTTATGTGAAAGAAATTAACAATCTTACATTTAATTTTATATGGGAAGGAAAACCACCCAAAATAAAGAAAAAGACCATTATTAGTGACATTAAACGTGGTGGTCTTAAATGTTAGATTTTGAAATTATGGACAAAGCACTCAAAATTGCCTGGATTAAACGATTAACTGATCACGACGATGCAGCTTGGAAAATTATCCCAGAATTCGCAGCTACTGATTACGGCGGCCTTTCTTTCCTAATAGAATGTCAGTACGACGTAAAGCAACTCTCTCTTGACAATCTTCCACCCTTTTACCACTCCTTACTAAGGTATTGGCAAGAATACAATCATGACAATTTTTCAAAAAACACCGATATCCGAAACAAAATAATCTGGAATAACAGTCGTATCCTAATTGGAGGAAAGCCATTATTCTACAAGCCTTTATTCCAAGCTCAGGTCATTTCGATTAAACATCTCCTTAATGAGAACAACACGTTTCTCTCTTTTGACGAACTCAAACAGAAAGTGAACATTAATATTCCTTTCACACTTTACTATGGCCTCATCACATCCATTCCAACAGAATGGAAAAAGATATTAAGAAATCAAAACAACTTTTCCCAAACGGTAAATTCAACCCTTGTTCCACTCCAAGACCCCCCATCAACACGAACCGCCTACTCTTTTCTTCTGAACAAAGCAATAAGTCCACCTACATCAGAGAACAGAATATTAAATTATGGTTTCACCAAAGAAAATATTCACAAAGTGTATACATTTCCTTTCTTGATAACCAATGACTCTAAACTAATTGCCTTTCAGTACAACATCACTCACCTTTTTTTACCAACTAATTCAAGCCTTTTTCGAGCTGGAATTATTGAAAGCGACACTTGCACATTATGCAAAACTGAAAAGCAAACAATTAACCACTTGCTGTTCCACTGTACTGAATCTACCGTTTTTTGCAAAGAATTCACCAGCTGGTGGCTCCTAAAATTTAAACAAGCTATCACGTTGACCGAATGCGTCGTTCTCTATGGGTATCATAACAATATCAAAAACAAGCAGGCACTAAATGTCACTCTCCTCCTCGCTAAATATCACATTTTCGCTACCAGTTCATGCGACGGCAAGCTTTCTTTTGACAGCTTTCTTCTCCGCCTCCAAAACCACCTAGAGATTTTAAAACAGTCATACAGCCACAAACAAATCACATAAATTTTTATCTATATACGGCAATCTGTTGTAATCCATTGATTCACTTCTGTTCCAACAAATTCTGCGTCATCTTAATAAAATAGACGTATTTGCTTTAGTTTGTTTTTCCGTTGTTTGTTGTATTTTTTAGAATTAATATAGTCATTGCAACGTTGTCAGCATTGTTAAAGTAATGTAGTCATCGTAAAGTAGTATGTATTGTAAAAAGTAATGTTTTTTTTATTTATTTATTTTTTTATTTATGTATTTATTTATTTTTTTTTGTAACTAAAAACTAAAACAGAGATTTGTAATTAAGTGAGTTTAAGTGTTAATAAATGTCATTGCAAAAAAAAAAAAAAAAAAAAAGAGTAATTAAAAAGACAACCTGTTAATCATCGTCCATAACCATCCGAGAGACGCATTTTGGTCAGTTATGCCTACCTCACTCTCTCTTATCCTTTCTCCCTTCCTTCCTTTTTCCCCCATTCCCTCCCATCTTCTTTACCTACCTCCATTGGTCTCTTATCTGTCTGCTTCTTAACTTACAACTGGCTGTTCCAAAATTCAGCAGGAAACTGGGGCAAGTTCCAAATTAAACTGATACAACCATGTTGAGATGGGTCATTTGGCCAAGTATGATGCTTTTAGGAATCGTATAAAATCATAAAAATCATATAAAAAAATCTTAAAAAATCTTAACCCTTCTTAAATACTTCGTCAAAAGACCAATCTCAAAGTGTTCCTTCATGTGGTGGTGTGAGTTTATCGATTGGTTCAACTTTGAAACTCACCCCAGTTCCCTGCTAAATTTCGGAACGGCTAGTACCCTATAATAACTGTTTAACATCGATCCAATTTCTCTCTGAAACCTCTCAAACAGTGAAACCTGGGATTCCTCACGGTTGATCTTTTCCCGTCCATGGAAGTTCGAAGATGTCTGTGTGGTGGCTTCCATGGAAAGATGATTCGAAAAGTAAAATTGTTTGCAGTCGGTGGTGATCTCAAATTTCAATTGCGTTAATTCCCTTTCTTCATCTTAAAATGCTACAAGTAAGACTGCCTGCTTGTGCCAGATTAAGATCTGTCTTGCGAAGCAGGACTGGAACTGCTCAAAGTCCCGTGCAAATGGCTGATAAATGAACGACGTATCGGATTGTTCTTAAAACTTCAACAAAACAGTCAAGGAGTCAAATGGTCAGGCTACCTTTTTTGACCTTTGACATGGTGCGAACATTTCACATTAACTAGGAGAACTCCAAGTCAAAAATTGGAGCTTTGACATCATGTTGAAAACTGAAGAACACCCGTTATATAACCAAAAGCATAACTGAGGAAAAGTCGCATTAAATTAAACTTTATACAGTTACTGTGTGGCTTTCTTTGCGCTTTATTAAATTCTCAATAGAAAAATCAAAGTATCTGAGCCACTCAACTTGGAAAATGATCCTCTGTAAAAAGAGAAAATTTTGATGCCACTGACTTGAGGTTTTAATCCCTAGGTTAAGTTAAAACCCACTGGCAAAACGCAACGGTATAAAGAAAATAAACGAGATGTAACACTTTGAAAACATTCATGAAGTCATTGGTGCTCCTCGTCCGAGACAATTATATGGGTTCTTGTTGGATAAGCAAAGCAAGTATAATTGGATTCTCGTTTTCATTCTCATTTTTTGCTCTTTATTTTCCCAGGCCACGCAGGCGTTACAATAAAATTGCACATCTTACTGCTCTATTTGGTTCTCGAGTTTACATAAAAAAATACTGTCAGGGAAAATAAACCTGACAAAGATTATAATAAGATTGGGAATTCAAAGAAGTCCCGTAAAAGTCTGCTGCCGGATAATTATAGTGCTATCATTAATGATACACATTCACATTTAGAATCATAATTTTCTGTAAACGTCCAGTGCATAATTCAAAAGAGCGTTCAGCGAAGCGCCTTAATGTTGATTCCGAGAGAAAATGAGGGGATGAAAACCTTAACCCGTTTCCATCTTGATCCATGTAGCTCTTGGATATGTCAATAAGTAAGATATCAAACACGCGAGACAGTGTTTCATCGCGATATCCAAACACCGAAAAGAGAGTTGAAAATACGACGAGCAGCAAAGTATTTTTGACGAAATTCGAGGTGTTTGGATAGCCGATGAAACACTGTCTCGGGTGTTTGATATATCTTCTCAATTAAAACAAAAAACTAAGGAGTGTAAATTAAAATGTTTTCAGTAGTGCCTCCATATTAAGGAGGATGGCATCAACCCCCTACTCCGTCTCGTTTTGTAGCATGTGATAGGAGGCCCGTTTCTCGAAAGCTCCCGAAACGTTTCGCGCCCACAAAGGCATTTTTAGTCGGTCTGTATCTAAAAACAGAGAGTTGTATATGTCTGAAACTTCTTGTATGAAGAGAACCTCTGTTCATCTTAACAATATGTCAAAATAGCTCTGTAATCAGAAGGTTTGAAGTTTTGCTATGACTCTCCGGGTGTGAAATCTTTTCGAGACCTTCAGGAAATAGGCCCCTGGTCAGTTGCATGGAGAAGAGAAACACTGGTTGTACAATGTGTTGCCCAACTCGATATCGGACTCTTCTACCCTCTTGGTCATCACTTAATCTGCCACAAAACAGCAAAATTAAAATTTCCTTCTTCGATATTTTTCCTTTCAGTGCGCTCTGTATGTACAAGAAACAATTCGACGCAATAAGAAGACAATTGTTACGAAAGAAAGTAGTGTATAGTGTGCACATGCAGGAATGCTTTTTTGTTTGCATGGTTTCTAGTAGGAGCACGTAAACCTATTGCGCGATATATCAAAAAATAGTTTGTACAGTTTTGAAAGCTTTTAACAACGATCATTTTCTAAAATCATAAAAATGTTAGATTTTAGAAATACTAAATATGATCCGAGGGAAACTGACATTCAAACCTGACTTAGGTCATCAATTCAACCACAGGCTGAAATCGTTGCATTACCTACCGCCAAAGCTGTGCAACTTGCTATCAGATTAGCACAGAACTATTAAAACTCTAAAGGCCTTCAAGAACAGTGTCAAGAAAATTTGCCTTTTGGGCCTTTTATTACTTACTGTTATCTTACTGATTGTCATTTTTAAAGTATAATTATTCTTTATGATCCTGACGTTCTCAAACATTCAATATTTACTTTTACATTTAATTTATTACTCGGTGGGTCATGTTATCTTTCGTGGACATATAGCTAAGTGTAGAACACAATAAACACAAACTGTTTTTTATTTTATTTTGTTGTACTGTATTTTTAATCTAGACAGAAAGTTTGATTTCACAACTTGAAATGCACCAACTGTATTACTGTGTAAAAACGGGAAGTGTTAGAATATATTTTCTCAAACTCATTAATTATTCATGCAGCTCTTACCCAACCAGAGCATCTTATTCTGGTCAGGTGGATGAGTTTAGAAACCCAATGAAAAAGGAGTTGAAAACACGGCCTTGAAAGAAACCCGTGTTTGAAACGATTTCTTAATCTGCATATTCATAAAGCAACAAAAACACGTGGCGATTGACAACTTAATTTAATCACACATTTTACGAAACAACCTTTAAACCTAAATTATTTACTGCTAGCGTTGAATGTAACGGTACAGTTGTTAAACTCCCCAAAACAGAAAAGCCCATTCTTTTTCTAAATTTAAATTCTCGCTCGATGGTGGCGACCTCGTGTTTTGGTTCACTCTCAACCTTGCTGTACACTTCCGACCAAAATTGGCACTGACGTTAGAAATTTTATCAGACCAAATGCACACATTACCTCGGAATTGCGCTGGTCACATACTTTTCCTCTTCTTCGCTAGTTTTAGGAGGTCTAAATCTGCACTTTGCCATTTGCTCTGTGAAGCAACGTGTTCACTCGGAACTGACAAACAGCTGGGTAACAACGTGACATCAGTTGATGAATATTCAAAAATTGTCACAGTGCAGCAATTAGGTGATAGGATCATGTACATCATGCACATTGTTTTGAGGATCATGCACATTTTACGTCTCAAATATAACAGTTGAATTGGGAAATCTTATTCAAATGATAATTTAAACTAATTTTCTTTGTTGGAGAAGTAATTTCAAAAACTCGTGCTTCGGGTTTCATCAGATTTCCAGACGCTCGAAAACAATAAAACCACTCGGCCTGCGGCCTCGTGGTTTCAAATGTTTCTCCCATTTGGAAACCTGATGAAACCCTCGCACTCGTTTTTGAAATATTACTTAAACCAGTGTAATTTAATTCTGTAAAAATTCTTGCCTTAGTAATGTTTTTTATTCTATTCCTGAATAGTTTCTGCAGCCAGGT
>JAHPZR010005907.1:37500-57184 GCA_019787425.1 Platygyra sinensis | reverse complement strand
TCCTTTTTTTCATTCAATGTATAATAAAACATGTCTTAGATTTCGGTCTTTTGTGCATCATCCAGGAATAATCAATGCCTCTGCTGAGGATTATTCTGGAATATCACAAAAAACTTTGATTCAGCAATTGTCTAGAAGATTGCAACCAATCAGAGCACGAGGCAGAATAATAATCTGTTACAAGAAATTGTAGTTTTGTAATTAGGCTACTGCTTATCAAGAAATTCTCAGTTCAGACCTACCGACGTAACTGAAAGCATTAGCGAAGTTAATTAATTGTCCTTGTTTTTGGTTGTGTTGTGTTTCGTCTGTCAGGTGTTGGCACAGAAGGACCAGTGACAGCCGCGAGTGATTGCAGTCGGAGTATAAGATGCCATGACGGCAACCGAACAGTTTTTTTGCTAGTGCTAAGTTGTATTTCAATAAAAATGACGTTTGATTTCTTTATCTGACTAACAATGCCCTGGTAGAGAACAGTTTAAGAGTAAAGCCATTCCAATGTTTCTTCAGACCTATTTACTTTTATACACAAGGCCATTGTTTTTTCTTGCAAGCATACAATGAGTTATTTTTGCTAACACAATTCACGTAAGATTCCAATAGACCCTTCTCAAAATGGCGGCCGAAAATCATATAAGGCAAAATTAAAAATGTATAACAGCGCTAGAAAGAACGCCTTTACTTTAGTAACCCTGACAAAATTTCAGCATTTCACGTTTAACATCAGCTGAGAAAATGTAAGTTGAAAATTGGAAAAATTTACAGACGTTTGTATGACTGAGGGTATAATGACATACCCCAGTATACAAAGTCTCTAAATTTTTCAATTTTAACTGACATTTGTCTCAGCTGATATTACACCTGAAAAGGCTGAAACTGCTGGCAGTTTAACTACAGTAAATGTGTTCTTTTCTATTGCTGGTATACGTTTTGTAAGTTTAGCTCCTTTTTTACACTTATTTGGAATTTTCGACAGCCAATTTGGAGAGGGGCCTATTTTCTTTCAGCGAAGAATGGGTTGAAACTTATTAGGAAACTGTAATTCATTACGGCTTGATGTTGGACGGATAACTGTAAACTTCGTACACAAGGTAATCTTCGACATTGGAGTTCAAAGTGATAGAATAGCAACTGTTTCAAATCTTCTAAGGGCCCGGTTATGACGGTCTCGGGTACTTGCAGACAACCCTCTCCCTGAGGCCAACTTTATCGAGAGGTTATCCGTGATCAAACGTAATTTCTGTAGGCCGAGTCCAAGAGTCACTTGAACTATTATTTATGACGCATATCGAATTAATCAAATGTGCAACTATCCTTCTTTCTTTGGGTTTTTCCCTTGGTACATGCTCGATCACAGTGGGGTTTTGTCGAGTTTAATTTTCCAACTTGTTTGATAGGGAATTTCTGCTTTAGATCCTACACTCTAGACATTACGTGACACTCGCCACGCAGAGGGTTGTCCCGCTTAGGCGAGCCAAAGCATTTATATGAAGAAAAGTTGTCTCGCTTGCCAGGGCTACCCTGCCTGCCGAAGTGAGACAACTCGACCACTCGAGTTGTCTCGCCGCCGGACGAGTTTGTGATCCCAATGTAAACGGTTGGTTAAATTTTGCAAAGAAATAAGCTAAAAGTGACCTCGGCCAGGGTAACGCGGGCGTAGGGCTGTCGTCGTGTGCCGAGACCAATATAAATGGGACCATAACCAAAGGGAAAAACATATGAAATTGCATTCCAAACTGCATGAGGCTTAAAGAGTCCGAAGTCCACGGCATTTTAAGTTATGTTTCCAGCAGCGGTACTAAATCACGTAAAAATTAAAGGAAACCTAAAAATGATAGTTGACTAAAGATAGACAAAACCACCCACAAAAGAGATAATAAACCATAAAGGGAACAAGGATGGTTAAGGATTTAGAGAAGATTAACACGGATTAGCAAACAAACGGAACTTAAGAGCGTGTCCTTGTAAGAACCGACCTCTATTTGATTGTCGAAAGTTACATACAAGTTATGAGAAATACTATTAAATGGGAGATTGTTTGTGTACAATATGACGCTTACTTAATAGTATTTTTCAGAACTTTAAATAATTTTAGAGAGCAAAAGAGCGAAGGAATTTGACACTTTCAAATAATCATCACATGAAGCGTCTCCGCCGAAGTTACATAGGGAAAAGAGAAAGGACCTATAGACCCCAATGTTTCGTGATCAAAACAGCCTCACTAACTCTCGTTCGGGATAATAAAATTCTTTTTTTCTTAAAATTTTTGTCTCAAAAGTGCGAGGTTAGTAAGGCTATTTTAAAGACGCACACAAAGAATAATAATAAAAGCCGTCACATATTTGCATACCGGTCTGACAGTGATAGTCTGCTGGACTTTCATTAAGAAGTTTGAGAGTTGTTAAAGAAGGAACAATACGGATCCTGAAATTCTCGGAGAAGTACTTTCCACTTTCATCAGTTAAGGCGGCGAATGGAAATGTTGTATAAAGCGCGATCAGGAAACAATGATGATTTCTGGGCCCTCGAGTAAGTTTATCACAGGAGCGATGATTAGTTTGTAACAGAGAGGAAGGTTCATTTTGGGTCCTTGGTTATCTTTACTCTCCTTTCCAAGTCGCCAAGCATCATGGCTGTCTTCCTCTTGATTTGGATTCTGGTTGAGAAGAGTGTAAAGATCGGTCTTCGCAAATCTCCTCTGGTAAAATGCCAAAACTTCTGAAATCGAAATACTCTTCTAAGCGCTGACTAAATCCTTCTTGGGCAATTAGGTCATTTCCTTTATTCTCTGGAAATTGGCAACTCTTCCTGCTTTAAGAATCCACAAATATATACTGTCAAGATAATATGAGACGTACATACAGGTGCGGCTGCAATCTTTGGACACGTTGCCCTCAAGGACACTCCGCTTTCGAGGATTAGCAGAGACTTGATTTTCCACAGAGTACTGAGCTGCCATTAAATCTGCCAAAGCCCTGCCCTTCGAAAGCTCTAACACATACAAAGCTTCAGTAGGTTTGCCGGCTTCACAAAGCAACTTGCTGAGATCTCTGTAAGAGCGAATCCGAATATTGTGATCCGTGAAGCAAATCTTAAATTGATCGTTGTCGCGAAGAGAGTCGCGCATTTTCTCATTTATTTCAATAGCCGAAAGGAAGTATGAGATAGCTTCCAATATCTTCCGCTCTTTCATTTTATGGGATGCCATCACGTGGAGCGACAGGAACTGTTTTGCAATATCTCCTACCGTTTCACTCAACGTAAGTGCTTTCTTGATATATTCTTCTCCTCTATCATATTCTGCCCGATCTAAAAGCAAAACTCCAAGGTTTAAGCAACCTCCTGCTTCTATATCCCCATTTCCAAATTCTTTACTTATGGCGATTGCTTTTTCAAAATATTCTCCTGCCTTGATAAAGTTACCAACAGCGCGCTCCACAGCTCCTTGGTTTAGGTAAGTTCTAGCTATCCCTTCCCTGTCTCCAATGTGTGTGAAGATAGCAAGAGCTTTCTTATTGTATTCGTTAGCCTTGCTATGCTTTCCAAGAGAATTAAATCTAGCTCCCAGTTCATGATAACACGCAGCTAGTGTAGGTCTATTACCAATCTTTTCACTGATGGCCAATGATTTTTGCCAGAAGTCTGAAGCCTTCTTGTATTCGCCAACTGCTGCATACACCTTTCCAAGGTGTAGATACAGTTGCTTCAAGGCTCACCTTTCAGGAGTAGATAAGAGGTAGCTTCAAGGCTTTTGTCTACACTGATTTCTTTCTGGATCACAAGTGATTGCTCGAGATGATCTCTGGCCTTCTCATATTCGCCAACTGATGCATACACATTTCCAAGGTTTGTGTAAGAGACAGCTTCTCCTTTTCTGTCTCCAGTTTCTTTCTGGATCACAAGTGATTTCTTGAGATGTTCTCTAGCCTTCTCATATTCGCCAACTGATCGATAGGTAGTTCCAAGGTTTATGTAACAGGCAGCTTCTCTTTTCTGTCTCCAATTTCTGTATGGATCACAAGTGATTTCTCGAGATGTTCTCTAGCCTTCTCATATTCGCCAACTGATTGATACATACCTCCAAGGTTTACTTGACAGTGAGCTTCTCTTTTTCTGTCTCCAATTACTCTACTGATTAGGAGCGCTTTCTCAGAAAGTTGTATCGCTTCTGAGTATTTAAATTGCTGGAATACATTTCAGTAATTTCTAAGCTCAGGTCATATTCTTCAACCCTTTCATCATTTTCATGGTAATTTGGAGAATGTTTTCTCCGTATTTTATGGCGTTTGTGTTATCACCAATAAAACTGCAAGCCTTCCACATTCCAAAATATATCCTCATATAGAATGACTTGCTTATTTTCTTGTCTTTTAAGCCTTCTGTGGCTTTGAGAATGAACAGGCATTCCTTGCATAATTCGATGGAACTTAGAAATCGATTGGTGTTGAGAAGAAAGCCGGTAACAATGAGACCGATTGAAATGGCTTGTATAACTTCCTCTACGTTGTTCATGTCACTGATTCACTTCTGTCAAAATATAACAGAGAATAAAAGTGGGAACAAATTTGGATCCGTTTGTTCACTACTGTTGTTATAATTGTAATATGCACATTTATTATATAGCTAGCCCCGCGAGCGGGCAAGATGACCCAAATCGCGTGCTGTGATTGGCTACCCGAGCGGGCAAGATAGGACTACCCACTGTATCCCGCAAGAAAAATTTCCCCGAAAGCCATATAATAAATCATTTATTGACCAGGTTTGCTCGGTCAAGATGGCTGGATATTGACCTCGTTCTTTTTTTTTGCGAGTTTATGGACCTCGACTTCGTTTCGGTCCATAAACACGCAATAAAAAAAACCTGGGCAATATCAAGCCATCTTGACCTCACACTTGGTTGATAACCCATTTGTATTACTTTACTATCACATCCTAGAGAAGCCGTAAAAATTATAGCTAGGGGAGGAGAGAGGAGTTATTATGACAATCTCGTTCCCGGCATCTATCTTCTTCGTACACCCTGGAACGAGACTGGGGGAGAGACCGTGATTTGGTTTAATTTGGTCACAAGTCTTTTGGATAATAGGCCTTGTTCGATATAACACAATATTTTAACATGGCTCCGAGGCTTTCAGGACAAACTTTTTATACTTGGTTTTTGCTTTGTATCCGAGTCTCTTTTCAGAAATGAAAGACAAAAGAAACTTAGAAATTAAAAATTACAATTTTGACCCTAAAGCCTCAGAGCCACATTAGATTATCGATATATTAAACGAGTGGCTGGAAACGGTTTCCAGTACTTTTCAAGACTTAGAGTTTGATGGGTCATTATAACCACCTCTTTATCGGTCAATGCCCTAATCATAGTATCAACAAACTGCCCAGTCATCCGTGAACAAGTTGCTGTTATTTTTGTGGCACAATAGGTTACCATAGTAACAATATGACCTGCTAAAAACACCCTTAATTTAGCTTTAAGCGCTGATAACTCAAAAACGAGCTCGGTGACCCTTATTTTTTATTATTGAATTGTAATCAGTATGATAAGATGCAACTTTCTGCAAAGTTTAAAAAAAAATTCTGCGAAGGAGGTTCAGAGCCACCTTAAATTTCGAAAATTTAAGGTGGCGCAGAATTTTACTAGGTTACTTCTGAAAATGAATATAGAGTATGTACGAAACGTCAAATCGTACATGATAAAAAAATGTGCAAGTTCAATATGTTGATCAGTGCTGTTTGTTTCTTATTTTTGACCAAACGTGGCCTATTGAGAACTGACGGGCCCTCTGATCTTGCGCTGTTTTTTGACAAAATTAAAACGGAGGCTGTCATGCATACGTTCAGATGTTCACGAGTAGCTTGACCTCTATTAAAAGCAGCCTTATGTTTCCCATTTCAAGTCAAGTGATTTTGGGTAACAAAGACCCCGCGTGGTGACGAGGTTGAGTTATTGATTTATTTCACATTTCAAAAAAAAAAAGTTTGAAGCGTAGATACACCTAGCTAACAAACACAAACAGGCTATTTTTGAATAATTTTGTCATGTTAAATGTTATTTGGCCAAACCGTAGGAAACTACATATTTGTGGAAACCAGAAAATATGAAGAAAAATACTAATGCCTCGAAAGGTAATTGTAAGCTGACACCGAACAGTTAATTGTATAACCTGCTGGGCGATACTAATGCTTAATTACATAACGAAAGATACCTCCTACAAGAATCAATGGAGATACATTTGCGGTCGATCACTTGCTGTTATCTGCTGAGATTCCAATAAAGTATTCTATGAACCGAAAGACTCTTAAATTACTGTTCTGTTGTTTCACGGATCTTCAAAATCTGATCTGAAAATCATTGAACAAAGCACATGTAATGAAAAATAACTTATATTTGCCTTCTTGTTAGGTAGCACAGCTTAAGGTAATTTACCGCACAAACGTTCCCACTTATTTGGACGATGCTTTTAATGTTAAGGTATGAAAATAGAAATCCATCTTGAAATCCAAATTATTCTCGGTTTCGCAATTCTCTGGTTACAGCACAAGTTTCTTATTTCAACTGAAGTATTCTTCAAACACAATAACATTATCAGTTAAAAAAAGAGCAAAACTTGAGCTTGAAAAATATATCTATCTAAACATGCACATAGTTAAATGGTCAACAGTCCATTACAGAATTTCCTCTGCCTTCAAAGGAGCACATTTTTATAACAAAGTAAAATAAATCTTTCTGTCATAATTTTATTACTGTCAGAAATTGTTGGCCGCAACATGAAGCGATTTCAGTAATTGTTTTCTTACTATAAGGTCATTTGTTTGAAAAACAAGTAAAGAAGATAATAACATTGTAAACTTACCACTTCCTTTTAGCTTGATGGAAAGAATACAAAGGCGAAGACAGCCTGTCTTTTACAATAGGACTTTGTTTGTCTACAGGATAACAGAAAAAAACTGACACAAGTTTTCTTAACTTTGATGTGTAGTTCCGTTAGTAAGTCTATGGTTTTGCCTCTAATTGCGTGGTGATATTGAAGCTAAAAGCACGACGTTAAGATTAATTTACTACGACAAATGTACGAAATTGAACTATACCGACAAAGGTAAACCTCCCTAAAGAAAATGAAAGATAAAAGATAAACATGCCTTAAAATTCACAGAAAATCATAAACAAGCGAAAGTGGACTTAACCGTGGTATATCATTTCAAGTAAACTGGAAGTCATAGATTTTAAGGAGCATGCAAAAGTAAAAGTTTAGATCACTGGCAACGAGAGACCCAAAACGTGCACTGATTCATTGTCAAAAATACATCACGGGAAACTGAAGGTTACAGATGACACAAAGATGAGGCCATGCACATACAAAAATCATGTATAAAGGCACACATTTCTATAGCATACAAGAAAATAAGCATACATACACACCTGTAAATACGAGGCTATGAAAGTACAAAACTGGCAGTCACAAACAAATTGAACACAAAAAAGAAAATTCACAGACGAAGATCAGCGCGCATGAAACTGAAAGTCACCTAGTATTGCCTTCCAAAGCTTACTTTTCTGACCTGAACTTGAAATTATTCCCTAGAGACATTGCTACAATCACCATTTCAACTTAATATTCATGGTTATTATCACATGGTTATACTTACCAATCTAAACAAGAGATATGGGAATCAACAAAATCCAACTTCATCAACGTGAGCCACAAGGCACTTCCCCTAAAAAGACAATGATACATCAGTTCTTAGTTCTAATAAATATTCAAAAGCATTTAATGTACATATGTCTGTATTTATTAACAAGGTATTTATGAATTCGCGCCTTACCTCACCACAGTTGACGATATAAAAATTAAAAGAAAAGTAGGTCTTTTTTTTCTCCTCCACTCGGTTATCCTCCTTTCATTGCTGTTTTTCCCCATTTTTTTTTCTCTTTTAAATGGCTTGGAGGTTGCCTTTTGGAGTCGTTAAATCAAAGTAAAATATGGGTGGTTTGGCGCAAAATATTAACACCATTTTTCATAAATCTGGTCATATATTAAAACATGTCAAACGAGCGCAGCAAATAGACTCTTACTAGATAAAGCTTAATGTTCTTACCGTTACTACTTGAGGAGCTTAGCAAAATCCCCGCGTATAACAATTCAATCTGGATTAGTTAGAGGAATCTTCCTTTGAAAACGACAACGAATTTAGTTACATTTAATCTTCTCAATGCATAGTAACGACATGAAAACTAAAGAAGACCTTAGCTAAGCACACAGCATTTCGTTTATACCTTAAAACAATGGACCATGTATTTCTTATTACAATTGGTTAGTTATGTATCGCCAATACCTATCGCCACCCTTTCAACTTGTTCAAAGGCTCATTTTCCTTAGAGGCACTGACGTGGTTCGTCAAAGCATACAATTTGGTGTCAAGTTCGATTGGCCTTTTGTGGAGTAGCGTCCAGGCCACGTCCCGGCTTTGCCTCGCTTTCGATCGGAGGGTTACTGCGAGTGCTTGGTCCAATCATCCTTGCGTTCGTTTTACACTGCGCTCATTCGCTCAGCTTCTCTGCTTGTAGAAAGGCCGATCTGATCTTACAAGTGTCCCTTTGATGCGGATAGCATCGACTAACTGAGCCTCTTCCTGTCATCAAACCGCTTTTCTATTTTATCTTTCGCCGTTCTTTGTGTCAAAGAAAAACCCATGTCGAGGATTCGTTCATTTTCCCTTTACAAAGACTGAATGACACTTTGGACTTTCTGTAGCCTTGTCCTGTACTTCTACTGTTACTTTTGTTGACGAGGCAAAGCGAAAGACTGAAATCTCCCGGTTCCCCACCTCCCCTGAGAAACCTGTGGTAACCTGAGTATCAGGCCTGTCTTAGCAGGAGGGTAGGGGTAGGGAGGAATTGCAGAGAAAGGCCTGACACAAACGATTTTATTGGCCATGTCGCCCGTCCAGATTCTGGACGTGGCGCTGATTGGATAATTTACAATGCACCCTGACGTCACACCACCGGAAATAAAAATTTCATTTCATAATGGCGTTATCTGTGACCTGATCTCGACGAGAAGGAAAACTTCGCTAGATATTTATTTCTATGTCATCTGTGTCATTATGGAAAGCGACGACTTCAAAACGGCTCTTGAAGTCGCTCTACAGTTCTTTCCTGGAATTAACTAAAAAGATAGAACAGAAATTGTTGTGCCTCGAAACGGCCTGCTTGTCAAACTATAACTAAAAGACGTCCTCCTCAAGTTTTTGTCGGCTCGCCCGGGGATATCAGACTGGTTATTTCATCGTCCAGCTCTGAGTATTGGTCTGAAAACAGAGCTCTCTTTGTTGAGGGTCTTCGTTGAGCTCCTTCAGCTTCATTTTCACTAGTGCTGCTTGCCTTTGGAGTCACTTCTCAGTTGCGAGATCGCTAGCCTCGAACAGAAATTGAACTACCAGGACAGGCTGTCGAAGGTGTTTGTGGCTGGCAGCGCTTGAAGCTAGATAAGTCTTTCGCCTTGTCAAGTGCCCTACCTCTCGCCAATCAGTACCACCTGTAACTCAGCGATCATTCTGTAGCGATTCACTATTTTCCTAGCGCATTTTGTGCAAACAGTCCTTTTGCCTTCTTCACTATCTTGAATGACAACAATTCTCAACTCAAGCAATAATTCCACAAGAATGATAGGTTTTTCACACATCACATTAGAAACTTCTTTGTTAAAAGTTTCAGCAAACAGCAGCACTGTGGCGACGCACTTTCCATACTCTTTGTGAAAATTTTCGAGGCAAATTGTGCAAATATAATTCTCGGAAACCCGGACGAAATTCAGTTAAAAACAACCGCCATCTGTGTGATGAATGCAAATTTATGCAAAGTAGAGATGACAGCCGGAAATAATTCTGATTGGCTAATGCGTAAACTGACGCTTGTTACGCTATGAGGAGGTGGAAGACTGCAATAAAGACCCTTGTGTCAGGCTTTTCTTTGCCGTATGCTTCCTTCTCCTACCCCGCGAGAAAGAAAAGCCTGATACTCAGGCTAAACCTGTGGAGATGACAGGATCAAGGGTAACTCTCGTCGACGTACAGGATATGTCTGATAAAAAGATCTAGTTTCACTGCACAAAACTTGAAGTGAATTAAAACCCTCGATATTGCTTCATTCATGTTCCGCTACCACACTAATCTACTGCCTCCACTTTTCCTCAATCTGTTTATGACAAGCAGTCAAGTCCATAGATATGACACGAGAACAGCCGGTAATTACTGCGTGCATTCCTGTCGCACGAACATCAAGAAATTCACAATTCTTTACCTCGCCGCCGCCCTCCCCCCCCCCCCCCGGAACTTACCATATTTGGAATTTTTCCGTGTACGGTTCCATCATACATTATAAATTTTATCAGCAGATCGAAGTTACTTTAAGAGACTGGCTGAATCAACTTAGTATTCCTTTTTGAAAGACTTCAGAGGACACTGCAGTTTTAAAAGGTAAAGATCCGGAGTTATTATTCTTATTCAAGGTCACGAAAGTGATTAAAAAATCGTGTTAACCGAGTCCTGAACGTTCTCTTGATCGAAACAGGTCATGCCAAGTTCCGATCCATTAACGAGTGCACAATCAACTAACCGTATGGAACTAAAAACCAGGTGGTTTGTGATTGGACTTCTTTTCTTCGGGTTTGGATGCATCATTTTGGCAGGTTATTGCCTCACTCCTGGTTACTCCCCTGGAGATTACGTTCGTGCCCTCGACAGAGGGCTATATTCCTTCAGCGACAAACACAACGCGTGGCCATTTGCCGTGTTTCTACTTGTATTTGGATTTTTGGTTCTGCTAGTGACTTCCTGTAAGTCGACATGCGAGTAGATAACAGTTATTCAGAGTTATTTCATTTTCGGGAGTAACGGAATGGCAAGATATGTGTATGCGTGATGTCGTGATAAAACAAAGCATCCATATCGCCGTTTAGAAACTAGCTGTATCCAAGGATCATTAGAGTGGATTCGATGTCTTCATTTACCTTGAATGATTTGTTTGTCGAAATTCAGCTCCCATTTATTGTTAAAATCAACATTTTATGCATAGCACTGGAAGCCCAGACGTTGTATGATCTTCGTGACACTATACGATTTCAGCCGTTTTCAAGACACGGCTATACGAGAGTGCTTTGAAAATTGCTCAAAATGTAGAAAAAAATAAATAAAAGTGGCTGTTCCTTTTAATAATGTTTGTCTTGCGTTCTCTTGATGCCTCTGGGTTCCTTGGATTTATTTTATTTTCTGTTCTGTGTTTTCTTATTTTCTTCCCGACAGACGGGAAGTGTTTTCAAACAAACAAACAAAAATTAAATAAAATAAAACAGATACTTTGCAGCCTGAAATTCTTAAAGAGCCACGGAATATTTTGTTCCATTTATATGTGAGTGCCCCGGAGTTTGGACGTTAGATTTGGCTTGTATGTTATTGCCGCCTAGCTAAAACGTCACCATATCATGAGTACGTTTGATAAAACGCGAACGTCTACACTGTACTTCTGTGGTAGATTTTAGAAAAATCAATACGTATATCACTGCAAGAGCATCAGCCCAATCTCTCTGATGTTTAGGTTTAAAAAAGACCTGAAGTGTGCAGTTGATGATAAGATAATTTTATAAATTTAAGGTCAAAAAAGTTGAGGTGCGTGCAGACATCCACTACGTACTTCAACTGATACTCTTGTAAACGCCTGACCTCACACTTGGCATGCTGAGTGTTAATGCCCCGCAGACTTTCGGTTTTAACGCAAAAAGAAGTAAACAGTAACTCAGGAAGTTCGAATCACCGGCAGAAACTCATCGTTCCTCAGACATTAACATTTCAGTATTTCGAGTGATGTACGTTGTAGCCTATTTTCTGCAAGTTCCGGGGCGAAGGTTCATACTCGGCCCGCCGATCCTCTATTACTGAGCAAAGGACTCAATGCTGAGCTTTACAAACGCAGGCATGGCGTTTGAAAAAAGTTCAACAATTTGTTTGTTAACAAGACTAAGTCTGTACAAGTTTTTGAAACATATTAAAAGACCGAAACCCAACGCGAACGTGACGCGCACTCTAATTCGGTATGTCACGCGTTCTTGCCTGACCAACACACTTATAATTAACACATGCGTACTCTTACCGACAACGAGTGCGGGTCATCACAGTAGTCAAAATGTTATGGACTCACGAGGCGCGATAAGATAAGAGTACAGACAACGGTAAACCACATTCAACTTGTCTTTTACCACAATATTAACTAATAAAGAAAACGTTTTTTGCAAGAGCGCGAGCTGAAAAAGGCATTGCATGACACATTGACGTGAGCAGCGTTGTCTGGACTCTTATCGACAACGGCAAATTAGCCAATCAGATTGCGAGATCAGTAGCAATTGTGGTAAAAAGATATTGCTAACTATTGCAGATGTCCGAAGTTGATGGATGTAAAGTTTGCTCGTGAGTCCGAGGAGTCCAAATGTTAATAGCTAAAATAGGACGCTGAATTGCAAAGTCTGAATTTGCTCCCGTCCTGTTAAGCTGAATTTGATTCTTTTCCCTGAGAAGGATAGCATAAAAAAGCTAAGACCAAAAATAAGACAGTTCTTTTCAAATTTGAGTGAGCAGTCTTCACCATCATTTTCCAGATTTTTAGCCGATGATGATCCTCACTCGGTACTCGCCTGAATCATTTCCGTACAAAGCGCTTTATCTACATTCTGGCCACGCGTAAATATACCATTTTCGTATTCTCGTTTTGATCTGGGACTACTTTGCAACTGAGGCTAATGCGAGGAATCTTTTCAAATGCAAATGTAATTTTTCTCTTTTTAATGATATTCCCCCGCATGAGCCTCCAATAGGCCCATTGCAAAATGGCCTATTGGAGTAAGAGCGAAAAATTTTTGCAGTCGATTTTTCTCTTGTAGCCCCAGCTTGTACGCGGCCATAATGTGTAAAATGCTCTTCAGAACTCTTGCTACGCAAGCTAACTCGACACAAGAGACCTCTGACAGGGCCACCTCTCGACGTTAGTTATGAGTGTTGTCCAAAATTTCAGATTCTGTGCTCACTCCCTCCACAAGTTAGATGCTTTCTTTTTGCCTCTGCAGAGATCGCGTTCCCAAAAAGCTAATACCTCAAACCCTGGGCCGGGTTGTTCAAAATTAAGCCCGGTTAAGTTAAACCAGCAAGCAAAAAAGTTTGATTTGTTTTTGTAACTTTTCGCCGTGACATTTGCTGTTTCTATTGCCGTCGTCCTTTAGTTTTGAGTTAGAATTATCTCAGACTTCACAAAAACTAGGCAGTTAATTATAACTTTTACTCCTGGCCTTCAAGATCTGGCGACACAGTCCACCCAGGCTATTATTTTTTTTTTTCCAGGGCTATCTATCTATCCTCTACCTCGTTCCAGCTAGCGGTTCTTAGAGATGAGGCTGGTACCTAAACTGGTTTTGTCAACCTCGCCAGATTTTGCACGTGGAGTCATTTTAGCTCAGAATGCAACACGTAGCAATAGCGCCAGAATACCGAAATCGTGAACCGTGATGGGAAGGGGGTGGGGTGGGAAACGATCCTTCGTTCTGGACAGGCTTGTTATCACCATTCCTATTCGCCCCAGAACTAGCCTCATGCCAGACGCTCTTTGGGCTCCAAAGTCCGCAACCTTGATCGGGACGCGAGGAAACAAAGTGTAAGGAATGTTCCCTTGGCTTCAGCAGACGTTCGTGGAGGAGGAAGATTGCATGACGAGCCCAAAGAGCGTCTGCGCAGAAAGCTACCCCGGAACTTGTCAGTGGTCCGGCTATTGTGTTTCACTGTGTAAAACAGAACATAAATATTGCGGAGTAAATATTGCATAGAAACTAGCTAAGGATTATTAGAGTGCATTCGATGCCTTCATTTTGCTTGGATAATTCATTTGTCGAAATTCAGCTCCCATTTATTGCTACAATCAACATTTTATGTAATAGCACTGGAGGCCAAGACGTTGTGTATGATTCAGTTTTGTGACACTATGCTGATGGCAGTTGCGTTACGATTTTAGCCGTTTAAGACAAGTAAGAGAATGCTTCGAAAATTGCTCTTAATCTGAAAAAATGTAAATACAAGAGTCTGATCTTATGTTTGTCTCGCATTCTCTTAATGTATCTGGGTCCCTGAAATTTATTTTCTTAGGAAATACATTATGTGTAGTTACCCGGCAACCCGGAAGTGTTTTCAAATAATAGAAATAAAAATAAAACAGACACTCTGTAGCCTGAAATTCTTAAAGAACCACGGAATATCTCGATTTTGCCTTTGCCTAATCTCGTTGGGCAGATCACGCTCTTCTTGGCCTTGCGAACATTTGGGTTCCAGATTAGCTTTGGAGCTTAGGAAATAAGCAAAGTCAAACTACGTGTTTTGGAAAAGGCGATGACAGAAGCATGTAACCGACTGCATAACCTTATAATAATTTATTGTGCGGACTTTTATTTTCACCACCGAACGCCAACGCTAGCTTTATGTTATGCGCTACTATGCCGAAGCAATTTGAACGCCATTCAATGGTAATTCCTTCAAGAAATACAAAGAAAAGAATACAAAGAAAAAGAAGACGCAAATTAGCAGACAGCTTCGGAACCATGTCAGACTTAACGTGCATTGAGGTCTAGCCGTAAGATTTTCGACGATGATCGACCCGAACATATCCGAAGACATCAAGATTGCCCAAGACGTTCCAAGGCTTTCCGAATTGCGAAGAGATCTCGAGGCGCCCGGGTTGAGGGGTTCCCACGGGCTCAGATGCCAGCAATGCAATCCGTCACTAGCTGTGCATGCACTCTCCTTGATCGGAGAGATGGTAGAAAGTGAACTCTTGTTCAATATGTTGAACTTTTCTTTTCTTGCCTTTTCTTGCGTTGGTTAAGAATTTGCATTTTTTTCCTTAAGCGTGCTAGTTACAGGCTGTGATAGCTCAAATGTTTCAGCCAGACATAAGAAAGGCGTGCATTGGCCTAAATTGAAATAGAAGTTTCAAACTCGCAGGCTTAGACCTCCTGGGGAAATTCCCATATAAGAAAGTTCGGGGGTGTTCGTATTAGCTTTTAGGGGTCGAAAACAAGGTTTTTTCACCTCTAAGAGGTGAAAAAAGTTCCAATAAGCCACACCCGCAAAACCCCTAAAAAGGTACGACGAACACACTCCACCTTTTAATATGGGAGTTAGACGTTAGAGTTGACATGTATGTTATTGCCGCCTAAAACGCACCATATTTGGAGTACGTTTAAGAAACGCAAACGTTTACACTGTACTTAGAAAAATCAATCCGTATCAGTACAAGAGCTACTGCAAATCAATTTCCCAATCTTTCTGATTTTGGGTCTTTAAATAAGACCTGAAGTGCGCAGTTGAAGGTACAACAGTTGTTATTCAGTGTCTAAAAGGTTGAGCTGCGTGCAGACGTCCACTACTTCGACTGATACTCTTGTAAACTCCTGAACTGACACTTTAACTTGGAGCAACTCACGGCATGCCGAGTGTCTGGTAATGCCCAGGCTCCATTACCCTGCCAGACTTAAGGTTTCAACGCAAAAAAGGGTGAAGCAAACATTAAATCGGGAAGGCCCATACTGTGTTCGAATGACCGAAAGAAACTCAAATATTTCTCAGACATTAGCATTTCAGTATTTCGAGTGGTGCTGTAGCCTATTTTGTGAGAAATAGATTCCGCAACTTCCGCGGATTTATTCTCGGTCCGCCGATCCTCTTTTACTGAGCAAATACAGAAGCTCCTGGCAAATAGTCTGTTCCAGGCTCTCGGTAGCTGGGGACGAGCGAAAAACAGAGGGCGAGCGAGAGAAAAAACGAAGTAGGACTAAGGCGAGGAACGGCGAGAGAGCCTGCGAGAATTCCTTTAACGACCCTCTTCTGGCAAAGCAGCTGCAGCTGCTATACCCCCTGATTGGTTGATTTTGACAGTACTTTCAACACCTCCGCTTCCTTCCCTTCCTCGCCTTAGTCCCCTCTCATTTTTTCTCTCGCTCTCCCTTTATTTTTTCGCTTGTCCTCTGGAACAGGCTACTGAGCAAAGGACTCAATATTGAACTTAACAAACCCGGCCATGGCGTTTGACAGAGTTCAACAATTTTTTTTTTTTGGTTTGCAGGAGCAAGTGTGGTGTTGATAACTGTAGAAGTCGTTGAGTATCAAAACATCGAAGTCCAGAGTCGCCTGCAACGCGGACGTGACCTGGATTCTATTAAACCCCTCCAAACGCCATAAAAACAAAAGCTATACACACAACAGGACAGGTAATCTATTTTCTTATTCAGTTCCCCTTATTTTGAACTATTTTGTACGATCGTTATATTCCTATACAAACTCTTATAATAACGCTGTAACGCAATGTCCTGTTGACAGTCCCCAAAGTAGCTTGGGCTACCGGTGATTTCATGTCCTAAGTTGATGAATGAAAGTTTGCTCTAAGTCAAGAGTCCAAATGCTGATAGCTAAAAAGGATGCTGACATACAAAATCTAGAGTTGCTTTGACGCCGTTAAGCTGGATTTTAACTATGATTCTTTTCTCTGAGCAGAACAATCATGACTTACCTTTTCAAATTCGAGTGAGCAGGCTTCACCATCATCTTCCAGATCTTTAGCCAATGATCCTTACTCTATCTGCACTAGCCTGAGTAGTAATCATTCCCGTAAGAAGAGCTTTCTCTACATTCTGGCCGCGCATAAATTGGAGCGAGAGCAAAAATTTGTTGTTCTCGCTTCCGCTTGCGCGCTGCCAGAATGCGTAAAATGCTCTTGAGAAAGCTTACTACGCAGGCTTAAGGTCGACAAACACGAGGGGACTAGTCCCTGCAACTAGTACTCCGGAGAGTTTACACGAACCAAGGACTTGTCCCACGAACAGTTCACAAAAAGCGTTTTGAGGAACAAGTCGCAGGGACTTGTCACAAAAATTCAAACTGGTTTGAATTCTCGGGACTAGTCGCAGGGACCACAACTTTGGTCCCTGGGACTAGATTTTGATGCAAAAATGGCCAATTCACACGATGGGACTTGTCCCCGCGACCGTGTTGCAGGGACTAGTCGCAGGGACTATGTGTGTGCGGACCTTAACTCTGACAGGGCCGCCTCTCGACGTTGATTATGAATGTTCTCCAAAATTTCGGATTCCGTGTCCATTCCTTCCACAAAATCAAATGCATTCTTTTTGTTTTTGTTTTGTTTTGCTTTTTTTTTTATCTCTGCAGAGCGAGATCGCGTTCCGAATAAGCCAATACCTCAAACCCTGGGCCGGGTTGTTCAAAATTAACTGCGGCCTGATTAACTAAACCGGAGCGAAAAGTTTGATTTTTTTTTTTTTTGTAACTTTTCTTAGTGACGTTTTCTATTGGTTGTCCTTCTGTTTTGAGCAGTGAATATGTTTAAAGTATCTCAATCTTCACCGCAAAAACTAGGCCGCAGTGAAAAACAATTTTAAACAAGAAAAATAAATACCTCGGTAATTAAACTTGTACCCCTCAGGGGTATGCATTACATGTAACCGGCTTTCGAAAAACCGTGCCCTTAAATATCTGGGCCGGGTTCTTCAATAATCATGAGGATTAGAGTAAATTTTTACTTCAAATGTTGTGACTTTTCTTTGAAGTTATCTCTTTAAATTTTTTGTCCTTCAATTTTGGCTTTCACCAATGTCAAACTCCAAAGAACATGAACGGTGAAAACACTTTTATTCAAGAGAAAATAGACCTTTGATAAACTTTTAAGACGGAATCCGCCAGACGTTGGAGTAACAAGTGGACAAAAATCTTGTACCAAGATTATTTACATTGTATTGCAAACTTCTGTGGGGCTCTTTTAATTATCTTCTCAAAACAATTCATTTCTAGCAACACCAAACGTCGAAAACGAATGTTGAACTTCGTATGAAACGCTTAAAAGTGGTGAAATGAAACTGATGATGGAATTTTGCCTGTGTTTCCACAAAATCATTGAACTTTGAAATTTATTTTCTCTCGTTCCCGTGGGAAATTATTTTTCGGAGTTATTTCAGGCAATTATTTATGTATTTAGCTTTAAAAAAATGTAAAAATTACTGTAAAATATTTAAAATTACTCTGGTACAGATTTTTGTCCACTAAAACCTGAAATTGCTCCATCTTCTATCGGATTTCGTCTTAATCCTGTGTTAGCGTTAAAAGGGTTTCAAACCACCAGGCCCGGGTGAGAAACAATACGCGAAGCATCACGGTCAGTGAAAACTTAAATCCGCGTGACCGGTCCAAGCAGGTGGCCGTATATCGTTAGATCGTGTAGTGGCGTGAAATTAGTAGAAATGTTATCAGACATGAACTTAAGTTTACGATTTTGTTTCTCCGTTTCCTGCTTTGGCTTGGTTTCGATTAAATAGGTATATCAAACAATCGAGACCGTATTTCATTACATTTCCATGCACCTCGAAGTTCGGCAAATAAAATGCTAACCTTTCATCTCGGGTTTTGGAAATGTGATAAAGCACAGTCTGTCGCGTACACTTTCAAAAGATTCTAGCGGGCAAATTATTGAAAAGAGTTTTCAAAAGCTAAAATGCTTAAAAGTGGCAAATCATACTTTTAAAATGTAGATTCCAGAACTAAAAGTCTGAAAAAAGATAACAAGTGTTCACAACTTCTTGAAAACATGCCAATACTTAGTACAGAACGGAATATTTCGGTACAAGTTATCATGAGATCTCAGATGAATGACTCCCTTAAAAAAAGGGCATAGTTTCCGGATTGTTTTTCACCCATGCAACTTTCCTGTATGTACGTCCAGATGAAAGAGTAGCACGGCAGAAAACATGACTTTGATTCAGACGTCGTGCCATAGCTGCACCAAATTCAGGATTTAGGGCCGATCTGCACTAGCAGAAAATTTGTTTATTTAGACAAATTGTTGTCATCACCAACGTTCTACAAGTGCGAATGGTTTGTCGCGAGTTGACAGTTTTTGGCCGAACCGAACAAAACTTCAAACGCACCGCCCAGTGGACAAAATGAATCGTAATGCTTCATGGAATTTAAACCCAAATGCAAGCGATCCTTTATCTAAACAACCGAATTCTGTAGGGCGCTGGAACGTCCCCCCTTACGATTACCAGTTTGGCGATCCACATGTTGCAGGGAGACGCTTTGAGAATGGAGCGAATTTTCAGACACGCCAGTTGCCATCCGACGTCACAGTAGGTTGTTAGGCGAGGAGACCTCAGGAAACCACCAGGCACAGCGGGCACAATTTGAAGACTTTAACCATTTTAATGCGGATGCAACAGACGCGACAAAAATTGTCACGACAAAATTTGTCCTTGGATTTTGCCACGGACAATTGCGATTTTGTCTGCCAGTCCGGATCGCCCCCGCGGGGGGGTACTCGATATATCCCTGGGTGGGGAGGTGCGGCGCGGCCCCTCATACCCTGTCCGGCCAGGTTTAGGAAGACATTCTCGAAAAGAGACTCTCGCATCACCTGCCGAATAGCCCCTTGAAGGCGAGTTGCAACCCCGCCATGTTTTAACTTCTGGTAAAACTTCTAGTCGCATTCAATGCGCAAACTCCGTATTGGAGAATTCTCCTCGTGGTCCCGTACCTCCTCGCGCGAACGCGATCCCGCCAAAATACACTAATATAATTTATAAATTTTGTT
>JAHPZR010005907.1:12500-32500 GCA_019787425.1 Platygyra sinensis | reverse complement strand
CAATTACTTAGTACAGAACGGAACATTTCAGTACAAGGTACCACGAGATCTCAGATGAATGAACTCCTTAAAAAGGCATATTTTCTGGATTTATTTTCACCCATGCAACATATTCCTGTATGCATTTCCGGTTAAAGGAGTATTTTCCCCCTCCCTCCTATTTTAACGGATTTTTCTTTTTTTCCGGCTGACCCATCAAAAATTTGGCGAAATCTGACATTTTCAAGGCTAGGGAACTGTCATTGCCTGATCGGTTTGTCAAGAGGAAGAGAAATTCATACCATCAGTTGCGTCGTTGTCACCTATGCATCATCACAGGGAATATTAACTACTTACATTCATTTTGTTTTAGCACTTCTCGAAGAAATGACGCTACCAGAGATTTGGATTCGTTAGATGATATGCTTCTCCCTTCCCCACCCCCCATGGAAGAGGAAGGAATATGGAAGTTGCAGAGGAAATTCGTCAAAGACAAGCAGACGAATACTGTGACTGTTTCCATGGAGTGGGTGGTAAGTAGTTTGTTGTTTTTTCTTCCCTTGTTCCTTTCTCCCGAATTCCGTTGTCGGGAACTTAAGCAAACCACGACGGCAACGGCAACGGGAACGTGATCGTCAAACAAAAGATTTTATGAGTTGAACAATAGCTGTGCACGTGCGTTTTAATGTTTTGTACCTTTCTTCGCCGTCCTCTGCAAACAACAACGTGAAATGACCAAGTTTTGGGTATTTTGGAAAACTTAGGCCTCAAACGCAAATGTTTTGGATTTCCTTATGAAATTGATCGCTAGCATTACATATTTAGTTTGAGCAGGTTTTTAGACAGATTTGCGCGCACTCAGAACGGGATTAGTTACCTACGAAATTCGACAGTAAAATTTAAATCCATTTTTGGCTAGGCGTCGTCCCTGGAGTCTCTGTCGTCGGTGCTTAAGTTCCCTATAATTATCAGGTACGGGCACTGCTGAGAATTAGTCATATCATTGTCGCCTATGAAATGGAGCGGTTTTTTTACTGATAGCCGAGATCATCTGAGAGTTGCAAAAGCTTCTGGCAGCGGAGAAAAGGGCTGAAATTTTAACTTATATCAGAGAAATAGCCGAAAATAAAACTGACAAATACCATTTTACAGTTGTCTTTTCAGTGACATGGCCTTTGAAAGGCAGCGAGGGTGGAAGGGACCTTGTTTTGATACAGACCCTGTCACGGTTTTTGCTGTGCAAATCAAGTTGTTCTTATGCTAACTAGTTGTCATTTACATGAGAAAAGCAGAAAGGTCTGTATCAAAACAAGGTTACCTCCAAACTCGCTTGCAGTTATAGGCCAGGTAACTAAGCACACAACTATAAAATGGCGTTTTCAAACAACATCGTTTTCAAATCTCTCCACTCTGGAGAGCGTTTTCGAATGGCTCCGTTTTCGGTGATCGTTTTCGGCGTTGTAGTTGTGGACGATAGCCGTATCCGGAGCAAAACAGCTCCGTTTTCGTTTGAAAATGGATTAGTGTGGACGGGGCCTTAGCCTCACTAACCTCGTTCGGGATAAAAAATTCTTTACAATTTTTGTCTCAAAAACGAGGTTAGTAAGGCTAATTTAAATACGAGCGAAAGAATAACATCAAGGCAGCCATAGACCCTTTGCATAAATGGCGCCTAAATTTGAATAACAATACTTGGTACATCCTTAGCCTCACATTCATGTTTCAAGACAAAAGAAATTTCACATGAATGTGAGGCTAAGGATGTACCAAGTATTGTTATTCAAATTTAGGCGCCATTTATGCAAAGGGTCTATTTTTGCATAGGATCTATTGAGACTCCACGAGTACCCCCATCAGACCTTGACCTCCTGATGCTAGGCCATCTCACGAAAACTGATCAGGAGTGAGCCTTAAGCGTGCTAATATTTAAAGCACCACTGAAACGAAATTTTCTTATCCTCTTTTATTCAGCCAATCTATAGTTTTAAACGTACTTACAATCATGGTGAACTTTATTTTTATCAAATACTAACAGAAATTGAGTGTTGCGAAATCGACTTTTTGGAGCAAAACTATGCCCGAGCTGTTCAAACTTTACCAGGTCAAATGCTGAGAAAATATTGAACCGACCATAAAATATCCGGGGTGGATGATTAGCAATAATATATTGATTGAGGCTGAGTAGGATATGAGGAATTCTGCAGATCAAGGAGGGTGTTGTCCACCTATAGGCAAAAGTCCGAGGTGGATAAAAACCTTCTACATCTGCAGAATTCTTCATATCCTACGAAAGCCGAATTCAATAATTGCTTAATTATTTATTCGCGTTATTTGAATAAAAGGGGAGTTGAGCTCTTTGTTGTTCTGCTCACCAAAAATATCACAACCTCGTCCCCAGCTTTTCTTGGTCAAAGGTACGATAATCAGCAGCGGGCTGCGCTTTTGACGTCATTTTGATGTCATCGGTTCAATATGACAAACTTCTTTCCAAATTTGGTCAACAGCAGCTGGTCATGGCTAATTATGCGTTTGGTTTTAACCAATGAGATGGAGAAATATTTTGAATGAATAATAATAAAGAATTATTGGAAGAGGTTTTTTTGATATCCAGAATCAAGGTCGAGGTAAGGGTTATCCCTTACCGAGACCTTGATTATTCTGGATATCAAAAAAACCGAATCTAATAATTGTTTTATTATACATTGAACGAAAAAAACTTGGAAGTCATGTTTTCGCTTCTTCACTGACGGCAAGCAGCACAAATGGCGCGAAGTTGGCATGAGTACCCTTAGAAATCATGCTTTGCGGTCATACATGACATGATAACACTGTGACCTTGAGTGTCCTTGACATGATAATTGTATAATCTGTTGTTATGACGTCACGGGCGCTGACTTCGAAAATTCACTGTATGCTTTCGGCCAATCAGGAAAGAGTTAAAGAGTTCAATGTATAATAATTTCAGTTATCGGGCCAGTCTGAGCTGTCTATTTTTGTGTTAATATAAATACTTATCATGTTCGCCCGGTGTAACATGTCTCAGATAAGTAAAGATGTCTTGCCTCGAGTTTTGGGCGCCTTCACATGTATGAGAAGTATGCGATGAAATATGCAAGTTTGTACGTCTTTAAGCATGTCTCATATCATGTATTTCCAAAAAACAGAATGTGTTAGAAGACCAAGCCGTCCTGCCCGATGTGATCACGGACCCTGCTGCTCGAGAAAAAGAGCAACTAAGAGAGGGTGAGTTGTTGCTAACTTTACAGATTTTAGCCTGAGTATGTTTTGTTTATTTAATATTTGGGAGTGTCAAGGTTGCACGATTTAACAAAATCAGGTTGCCTCTGAAAGATATTGAATCGGAAAATAAAGGGACACGAATTTGGAAAGAGCCGCCCTTTTTACTTCTCTCTGCTTGCTCTAATAAACAAAATCAGTAAAAGCTGCCACTATCTTTAAATTTTACACAACAGAGCGCATTGAGAACCCATACGAGGAGGAGCAGCAACGAAGGGAAAAAGAAAAGGAGATGTGGAATCTCAAAGAAGAGAAACGACTGTGTTCAGCGTGAGTACTCACTGGGCAAGAAATTTCATCAAAACATTTAAATCCTGAAAAATACTGAAAAATAGTTTCTATTAAAAATAGCAGTTGCAAAAATACAAGTATTGCGCATGCGTAAGTGGTATCTTGAACTCGTACGGAAGACTTTGACCAATCACAGAGTTGTGTTTACTACCATAAAGATGCAGTGCCTTAATTTCTTCCTTGTGAGCACTTTCCCGCACTTGCTAGCTTCATCTACGCATTCTCCAGTGCTTATTGCATTGTGTTTTCGAAATCTGAGTGACTCGTATCTCAAGAGATGACTGACAGTGCCGATCAGCGAAACAAACGCACTTGAATGGCTTTCTCCCGTTATATTGAATGGGTGACGTGATCGGGAATGAAAGTGAAAATGACTGCGAAAACACGGGAGTCGGAATTTTCCTAACATTCAGTATTATTAAATGATCCGCCAACATTTGATGAATGTGCTTGAGCTAGATAGTGGAACAACTAGAGAGAACATGAAGGAGGGCGAGGGGGAAGGTTTAGAACGTGCCAAAAAAACATTTAAGAATTGCGATGTTGCGAAATTCCAAATGGTTAATTAATTCGCTTATTGTTAAAATTTGCGTACTTTGAAATAGTGCAACAACAGCGGCCACCTGAAATAGAGCAGAATTCGTTGGCAATTATAGAGAGGTGAGCCCATTGTGGGAGGGTTTTAATAGGGACAAACGTTATTGCCTTTAGAAAGAAATTGTCGGTAATGGAGAATGTAGTTTGTGCGGAGCTTCTGGTGCTATTATCATATACATTACCCAAAAGTAATGAGAGCACCATTTCAGGTTAAAACACTGCAGTTTTCAATTGGAATTCTGTCCTCAGTATTGTTGGGCCATTTTTTACATGACGAAACTTTCAAATTTGGATTTGTAGTGGCGCGACACGAGGAGTAATCTCTTTTTCAGAAACGTAGTGTTCCGCGCGTTTTTGTTTTTTGTTCCTTTAATTGCTTTAGGAACAAACTAGGAACGCGCAATAAAGGAACTTTATTTGCACAATAGGAACAAAGGTCGGCAAATTTCGGAACAATCTGGTCCGTTAGCAGCAAATAGCCCTTTTCACGGTTAATTTTTCTCATTTGCATTACAATGTAATCCACGTGAATGCGAGGCAATTTCGGGCTAAAAGTGCGAAATAGCCCGAAATTGCCTCGCATACATGCTAGATTTTATTGTAATGCAAATGAGGAAAGCTAACCGTGAAAAGGGCTATTGGAACACAAGGTTCCTTTTCATGCTAACGATAAGGAACAACCGGTTCCTCTATTATCCTTTAGGAACAAAAGGTCCTCTTTCATCACTTCCGATTTCCCTTCCTGTTCCTTTCGAAGTGGTTAGGGAACAAATGTTCCCAATCTAATTTCTCGCTCGACAGAGTAAGGAACAAGTTGTTCCTATTTACTGGCATATCCACTACTGTTCGGAACGCCTTGTTCCCTTTTGGTTCAAATGGTTCCTATTCATGCCCGACAGGAACGGGATCGTCCTAATCGAGGTGGTTTTTTGTTTCTCAAGATGAGTTTTATGTCCCGCGCATAAATGGGAACAGGTTCCAAACTTGTAACAAAGGAACTAGCGTTCCAGTTTGCGCAAAGTGTAAAACGGAACAGGCTACCTGAAACTACTGTCCATCACCTTCTCTATACAAATTTATCAAAACCTACATCCTTCAACAATCAAGTTAAGTATGAGACTTGCTCGCTACAAGCTTAATCTCGTTCGGGCTGGCCCATGCAAGTTCAGGCTTGTGTCTTTGTTCCTTTTGATAAATTGTGTACCAAATACGGACAAGGAAACAATGACTCAAGGGGCAAGAATGACCAAGTGTGGGCAGAGATGAGCTAACCAATATCTCATTGGCGAATAGGATGATCTCTTGGGGAACCTTTTGCTAGTATATATGTGTGTATTCTTTCCAAAGATATAGATTTCAACCAAATGCTTAAGATGAACAAACGAGGCAAGGATGTCAATTGGTCAATGTTAGCAAATGCATCGCCCAAACCAAAGAGACTTCACTTAGAGGAGGACGACTGTGATGGTCTTTTTCACTGCCCAGTGCAAATTTGTAAGCACGATGGTTTCACTACACAAAGAGGCTGTAGAAAACACGTAAAGAGCAAACACTCTTGGTACTATTATTTCGACGAGAAGCCAGACAGCATTCAAATCGAATCATTTGATGGTCAAGCAAACAATAATACAGCCACTGATCAGAAGACTGCGCGCAAAATGAGGACAATTGCGACTTTTGACAAGACGAGCATCATTGCTAAGAATTTCTTGTCGTGGCTCACAGGAAGTGGCGGAGGATGTAAAAGTGATCGACAAGCACAACAAATCGTCAACAGGTGCTTAAAGTTTCTTAAGTTTTGTTGCGAAGACGAAGAGGAAGACATTGTCGACTTTAGTTTATGTTCGCCGAATCTCCTATTTAAATTCGTTGATACGATGCAAGATGAGTGGGAACTCGGACACGCAGGGCGCATTGGCTACTTAGACGCCATTGCAGAATTGGCGGATTTCAGAAAAGTGAATGGTGCATCCGATGTTGTATTGAGGGGCTTGTCTTCTACGGAAACGTATCTGAAAAAGGCCCGTAAAACAGTTTCGAAGATGATGCGGTTGCAGTGGATCAATGAACTCGACATCGACACCCTAGAATCCAAGGGACATTGGGCCACGCTAGAAGAGCTTTTGGAAGTTGTTGCGTGTTACTTGCGTCGCTACGAGAACGTACTTAAAAAATGCAAGGATAAACCAGCTACGGTATCACCACTGGAGTTGTCCTTTGCCACAAAGTTTCTTGCGGTGTATTTGTTTATCAAGGTCAAAGGTTCCCGCCCGATGACTTATCAGTTTTTGACCGTTGAGATGGTGCGCATAGCAAAGACCAACGGGGGGTTTATCGATCAGAAAATGTTCAAGACGGCAGGAAAGTATGGCTTTGATTCTCTCTTCCTCACCGACACAAGCATGCAGGTGTTGGATGGTTACATCGACCACATTCGTCCTCAGTTGAAACCGACTTGTGATTACGTTTTAGTCACGAGAAATGGCGGCCAGCACAACAAACTTGGGGAGCTGATGAGCAAATTAGTGTTTGACGCGATCGGCAAATACGTTCACCCGACTCGTTACCGACAAATAGTGGAGACAGTCAGCTCCAAGATGCTTAGTAGCAACGCGCAAGGCACAATCTCCGAGGACCAGAAGCACAGCTCAGTTGTGGCAAGAGTGCATTACCAAAAGCAAAGATCGCGAGAGGTCGCGAGCAAGGCGCACGAATACCTGGAAACCCTTTATGGCGAGAAGGGATCGGCGCTAGAAATGGACGTTCGATCGCGACTTTCAGACAAATCAGGGTCTTCGCCAGAACAAAAAGAAAATGACGATGGGTCGGCCCCCGAAGAACACAACATTGCCATTACGCCCACTAATTGCAAAAGCAAGAACGCTTCGAAAACACCCGATTGTTTTACGGGAAGGAAAATTCTGCTATTTACTCCAGAAGAGGATCAGTATTTGAGGATGGGACTAGAACGCCATGGCTTCGGAAATTGGACAGCTATTCTTAGAGATCCAGACTTTAATTTTCAAAAAGGACGAAAACCAAACTCTCTCTTAAATCGCGCGGCCAGAAAGTTCAAAAAGTACTCAAAATAGTGTAAAGTTTAATGAAGACCACTTACGTTAAACCTCCATCGAAAGAAATACTACTAACAACTTCTCTGTAAACACGGGACGTAAATACAGCAATTCTAGTTATGACATTTATTTTCTTCGTTTCTAAGAGGCTCAAATGGGTTCGTGCATAATTGACTGCTTGATACTTTCTCTTTCTAAAGTCGATAACTTAGCACTAAATGTCTCCATATTTTCGGAATTATCTGTTTTACTTATGATAACATCGATTTTCATTGTTGGCTAGGTTTGAAAAAGTTCGTTATCCTTCCCTTTTTGGGTACTGGAGTGCTTGTTTGGGATGGCCGTTTTCTAGATTTTCCCCTCTGAGAGACGTTTCGGCTTGTGCTTTTCTCTGTTGGTGTCTGGGAAGAAGAAGGAGTGATAAAAATATCTTGATCGTCGCATTCGCATTCTTCTCCATCGAATGGGTATGGCATGGGTTCCCATACGCTCGTAACAAGTTCGGCCTGCTCCCTGGATAACCACTTCATTTCCATTGCTCTATTCTTTCTTTCCATGATTACCAGTCTGGAGAGGCCAGGCAACTCATCTCGCTTGAAGTTTAACTTGAGGGCTTCCACAGTAACTCCAATCATGTAATGCACAGCGCGTTTGACATCATCATCCCTTGCAGTTTCTTCTTGTTCTTGTAGCTGTCGTAGTTATTTTTCCTTTGCCCACACCCACTCGTTCTCATAGTACTTGGACGCTTTATCCTGCAAATTCTTCTGCTCTTCTTGTTTCTTTTTCGCGAAGTACTCTTCCCTTGAACGTTCAATTCTGGGATGGTATGGGCCTTCAACCGACTCCAGCAAATGAGCATCTTCCTCTCGAATCATTCCAAGAGATATCCAATGCTGTCTTGTCTCAGCAAGAATCCGCACCTTAGCCCGTTGTGCTTCAGTTTCTCTTTCCTTCACGGCACGCTTCACTCCCGCTGCAATGAGCCCCAGTTGCCTCTGTCTCAGGCTGTTGCACGGCTGCTGATCTCGAAGCTCAGATATCTTTTCCAGCGTACTCTCCCATCCGTCAGAAATCGTTGATTCGGCATCCGAATTTACTTGGTTCTCTTCTCCCTCAGATATGTCGTCGTCATCTTCTACCATGAGTTGCCCTTCTTCAACACGTGCTTCTTGTTCGCTTTCACTGTCTTCCAGGTTCATCGCTTTGATTCTATCCTTTTCGTCTTCATCCAATTCATTTGGCTTTGCAGCTGATCCAGGCATTGGAGGAGGAAGTTCGTCATCTGGAGTGCGCGCGACTCTGCTTGCCCACACAATACAATCCATTGCACTGTCACGCAATGACTGCTGCACTCCTGGAACGGGTCGAGAGTTTAGACTTTTAAAATAAAACTTGCGCAGACGTGCATCCATGGCCGCGTTGTGCTCTTCCCAAAATCCATTTCCGTTTGACAGGTGATGAACATGGGACATCGAATTTCCTGTTGGCTAGAGCTTCTGTATTTCCGATCGTGAGCGGTTAGTCCCCCCTGCGTCAAAACTTTCCAGTCATCTGGATCTAAAAGCTTCACGTGTGCTTCGTCCATGAAGATGACTTGGGTCTTTTGGTCAACGAGACTCTTGTTAAAGGCTTTCTGTTTGGTTATCATGGCGATATACCTGTCAAGGGAAACAAAAGCAACCTCAACAGATTGTACTAAATCGAGTGAACACTCGAGCTCGACTTTTTGAGTTTCGTTTTGGAAGAGGGCACCTCTCAAAGGTTGAAAAACACTTGATACCTGATAAAGCTGTCAAAAACAAGAACAAAACAGCAAATACCTCGCAGGAATTATCCGAGTGATCGGCGTAAATAGGCTTGTTTTCCCGCTGTTTGGCTCCCCAATCAAGCACATGACTTTTTCTTTGTGTTGTTTAATTCCGTGATTTAAAAGGCGCAAGTAGTATTCGCAGAAGTATGTCACACCAGTCGGACTTAAGCTGTTTTCTAGAATTTCTTGAAAGTACTTGGCCTCTGGCTCTTTAGTGTGGGAGTACTGTACAAATGCTCGCGGACATTCTTTTCCAACTTCCTTGATAGGGTTTTGGACAAATCTTCTTTGACTTAGCGAGAAACACCAACCATTTAAAACTTCAATTAAGTCGTAGTTGATTCGTATCTGTTTCGTAAATTCGCACTCGGGGTCGGCCAGTATAGATTCTAGCTTGTTGAAATTGGTGATGATAATCTCCTTCAATTGATCGTTGTTTGCCAGGACTGACAGGAACTTTTTGATGGAGCAAGCGTGCTCGAAGGTATACATTGAAGCTTCGTTTTTCTTGAAAACGTCGCCTTTGTGTAACGCGTAGCCCAGTTTTGCCATGGCTCTCTCAATTTTGTTAAGTGCAACAACGACGGGGGACTTGGACAAAGCCTTTCCAATAGACTGCTGACTTTCTGACTCTTTCACATTTTCTATTCCAAAGACGTCGAATTCCAGACCAGCTCTAGTAAGTGCCGGGATTGCTCTGTTTTGCAATTCCGATGAAAAAACGGGACTTCCAACTTGCAGGCGGACGACACGTTCGCTGCCGTGAATTGATGGAACAGGCTCTTCCAACATCTGGGATTCTAGCGCCTCTAAACAATGCTGAAACGACACATCAACTTTTCTTTGCAAGAAGCTGTTATTATGGTCTTTCACTGTTGTGCACAAGGGAGCGACTGCATTTTCTTCCTTTCCTCTCGAACATTCTTGAACTGATTTAGCTGTCACTTCCATGCCTGTGTCCAGAAGCGCTGAGTGAACTGGAATAGTTGACATTCTAAGGCCATCTCTTGATTGCAGAGCTATCCAATACGATATTGCAGGCCAATAGATCTTTTTCTTTTTTTGAGAACTGTTATTCGCCGTTTCTTCGTCACCATCTTTGCCTTCTTCGCATTCGTTTTCCTGAACTTTCTTTTCCACAACTGCAACTGAAGAAAAGAAAAATGCCATCTCCTTGATTTTCTTCATGGCTTTGTCACACGCGTCTCGTTTCGCACATATTTCTAACCACAGCTTGTCTGGGTCTTTTGTCTCTTGCGATGTGTTGTAGGTCACTTTAGCTGAGATCACTGAACATTTTTCTTGAACGATGGGTAACACTTTGCTTACAAGAGCACTTCGAATATTCTGCAGGAGAGCCAAAAGGAAAAAAAAGCAACGTTAGCACTCTTACTTGAATGCGATGCAAGACTCTTTAACTCTGCACCCTTTAACTAAACAAAAGTTAAGTTAAAGCACAGGATACATACCTTACTGTTAAGCTGCCGAGCAGGAGCACTTGCCATCGCGATTTCAACTTCCAACTGGTGAGAGCAAGTTTAGGCCTTTCGCTTTTATAGCATTTCAGCTAATAGCTGATTTAAATTCTGGCACTCTTGTTTGTTCCTCGGAATAACCATGACAATTTGAACGAAATAGCAGTACTATATCTTTAAAAGAAACACATGCTTGCTTTGAATGCAGTGCAACAGTATTCTGAGAGAAGAACGATAATGTGTTGCGTTCGCTTTTTGGTATGAATTTTTTTCGAGGAATTCAGTGATTTTAGCACATTAGAATACGATATCCCAAACTTGTGCAAAAAAAGCGTGCAGTCCAGTGCACTAGTAGCAATTATACGATATTTCAAACTTGTGCAAAAAAAGCGTGCAGTCCAGTGCTCTAGTAGCAATTATAATCCTCCCCCAAAAATTCAAAATAGAAAAGAAAGACCAAAGTATGTCATTAGCAATGCTCCAGGGATATTTAAAAGAAGGTGACAACTATCAAGCGTTGGATGTACGAACTTGACCTACTGTAAAATTATCTTGTAAATATTTGTGCAAGCAATTTGTGTGGCGGCGAGCAAGGAATTCTGCTAACAGAATTGAATGCGCAAGCATGAGATATTACATAAATATTAAACTACTATTAAAGAATATTAAAGAATACTGAATGATGTTGCCATTCCTAACTCATAATAATTCAACTGTAAGTGCTGTCTCCATGCATCCGTCACATCAACCATATTTGAAAGAAATTCATTCAAAATATCTCAAACAGTAGTTGACAAAGACGCACTTACAGTAAGATAGGGAGGTCCTGTTCAAAGTCCTTATTATGCTACTTAGAGATGTGGAAGTGCTGTCTTCGTGTATCCGTTACACAAACCATATTTTAAGAAACTCATTGAACTCCAAGTTGTTCCTGGCACTAAAACATTTGAATTTTAGATAACACGAAACACAAAAGATGGCGGAGATACACTTTCTCTAACACAGGGAAGTAATAATCATAGACCCTAATCATTATGCCACTAAGATATTTGAAAGTGTTGTGTCCGTGTATCCGTCATATCCACCATACTTTGCGAAAATCATTGAACTCCAAGATGTCCCCGGCACTAAAACATTACAGATAAGACGGAAACACAGGAGATGACGGGGACACACTTGCAGTAACATAGGGAAGTAATAATCAAAGACCCTAATCGATATGCCATTGAGAGATCTGGAAGTGCTGTCTCCGTGTTTCCGTCATATCCACAGTACTTTAAGAAATTCCTTGAACTCCAAGTTGTCCCTGTCACTAAAATATCTCAGATAAGACGGAAACACAGGAGATGACGGACACACACTTACAGCTACAATGGAATAAATTACTACTACTACTACTACTACTACTACTACTACTACTACTACTACTACTACTACTACTACTACTACTACTACTACTACTACTACTACTACTACTAATATATTCTTTATATATATTCTTATCAGCTTAACTGTAAGTATATCTCCGTCATCTCCTGTATTTCCGTCTTATCTGCGATATTTTATTGTCGGGGACAACTAGGAGTTCAATGAGTACTGTGGATATGACGGATACACGGAGACAGCAATTCCATATCTTTGAATGGCATAGTAATTAGGAGCTTTGATTATTACTCCCTGTGTCCCTGTAAGTGTATCTCCGCCATCTCCGGTGTTTCCGTCTTATCTGAGATATTTTAGTGCCGGGGACAACTTGGAGTTCAATGAATTACTTAAAGTATCGTGGATTTGACGGATACACGGAGATAGCACTTCCATATCTTTGAATGGCATAATAAGTGTCTTTGAACAATACCTCTCCACGTGACTGCTAGTGCTTCTTTGTCATCTGCTGTGTTTCCATGTTGTTGGAGGCATTTTACTACTTGCGACAATTTGGAGTTGTGTCAATTTCTATATTTTGACAGATATACCGAGACGGGCCTTACAGACCTCATATTGGCATATTGATGAGGCTACAGATAATAGCTGCTTGACCTCCATCTTCTGTTTAATGTAGCGGGCATAAATGGCAACTGAAATAGCCTATTGTCCGTATGATGGCACTCACGGACAACCCAGGAAAAGCTAATCAATTTATGCTGTTTTCAGTAAAGGAATCATACTCCACATAAAGGGAACAAAAGAGCCGGTTAACTTTAGTTCCTCTCAAGGGGAACACTTTAAATAGCTTAAGCGCTTTTCCGAGAGCAATTTACACTTTCAATGGAGACAATCCATATTTTAATGTTGCAGTCAAGTCCGTTCAACAATATATAGCATTGGATACGGAAGTTACGTCGGAATTGTACCATCTTTTGCTCTTTTTCCAAAGGGACCGATGACGCTTAGGAAACGATCATTATCATTATCATTATCATTATCACTATCACTATCACTATCACTATCACTATCACTATCACTATCACTATCACTATCACTATCACTATCACTATCACTATCACTGTCACTGTCACTATCACTATCACTATCACTATCACTATCAGTATCATTATCATTACCATTATCATTATCATTAGCAGTATTAATATTTAATATTGTCTGTTTATTTATTTATTTATTTATTTCTTTTTCAGTTTGAATAGAAAAGAACACGACTTTTCTAAAGCGGCCAAAGTAATGCCAGATAAGGTAATAATTATGACCAACATTCGGAACACATCATTGTATGATTCATATGACGCTGCCACTGCCAAAATTGGCTCAACAAATACTCGATTCAAGTGATTAAAAGTGCGGGTGGATAGTTAATAATAATAAATAACAATAAATAGAATAGTATTAAAACTAAGATAAACACGAAGCAATAAAATTATTCCAAAAAGACTTGAAAATTTGAAAATTGTCTGATTTTCTGACATGTATTGGTAAGTCGTTCCAGAGTTGTGGCGAGGCGATAGCAAAATCTCTATGTCCGTAAGACTTCAAGTTTTAACTGGAACAGCTAAGACGGCTAAGAACGGTAGAGCCTTGTCGATTTTGTAAATACCAAGGGGACAAATTACACCCTTTGAGCCGAACATCACTCGTTGAAGAATGTGTCTACCAAGTAGTGATCTGTATTGGAATGTTTCCCAAGGAACCCGTTTATGCTTTTCACCATTACCTTAATAAGACACAGACCGAGTGCTTGATTTCGTGAACATTTGTCAGGCTAAACACTACTTTTGTAGGTGGATACACTCGCACGCACCCTCCTATAGTTTTTAAATACTCGACCCGAAAAACGTTTTCACTATTTCACGCAAAGCCGCAATACTCTAAAAGCAGTGAGACGCCGATAGCAAAGGATACTCAATTCGAAAATCATTTTCCAGTTGATCACTAGACCTATGATATCTGTATGAATCCACATCTTCCAATAAGATCAAGTTTCTATTATCAATCAATACTCAGGCTGATTAAGTAGAGGGCGTCAGTGGACGGTGGCTCTTACGGATAACGGTTATCAGTATATACTAAAACAGTGGATAGCGTTGAATTAAGGCGCGCGCTGATTGGCTCGTCAAACTCCGAATATCCTGTGCTATTTACCTCCGAGCAACCCAAGAGAAAATGGCGTTCCGGTTTGCATCCGTGACAAATGAAGAAATCATCCAAATTGTTATTATTATTTTTTTGGTGTATATTATCTCACTGTTTTTGTATATACTAAAACAACTATTCACTTCAGTGGAGGTGGCTAGCGTTGGATATTTACCTCGATCGCCACTTCGCGGCTGGGTAAATATCCACCGCTAGCCACCTCCACTTCGGTGAATAGTCGTTAAATATTTTGGTTTTTTAAGGTTAACTGTTGATTAATTTGTTTTCTTTACAGTTAACAGAAATCTTAGAAATTAATTACCATTGTTTTAAAAAGCTCAAAATTAACTTTTATTTTAAAATTCTATTTGAATCACGCTAAGATTATCAAGGTAAGAGAGTGAATTCTCCATATAGGCCTTCTAGCCAAGGTAATGTATTTCTTGATTTTGTTTCATAGCAGAGAATAATGAGAGATGTTTTTCTGCACTCTCAGCCCTATATTTTTTCGGCCTGGCTTTCGTTCGTTCTGTGCTCGTTTGGCTGTTCATTATTCGGCCATTCATTCACTCACTCACTCGGGTCGGAATAAACTCCCTAAAACCGAATGAATGACCCACCCGAGTAGTTTATTAAGTAAACTCTAACGGCAACGAGTGCAATGGCTGCATGTGTAAGCGTGTGTTATAATTCTTTGTTCATTTCTTTGCCGTTATTTACTAAAGGTCACAAAACAACAACGTGGAATAGCCACATTCTGCATATTCGAGAGAGCATAAACTATACGACGGCCAAATTTTAAAAATTTCCTTTCCGAATTTTTGCCGCTGTCTTACATATTCTGTTTGGGATATTTCTGGCAGTATAGACAAACTGAATGAATCTCAATTCTCGCGAGATTCGTAGGCAGTGAATATTTGGCGTTGTTGCTGTTGCTGCTTAAACTACTTTTTGCTGCTTAGCACTCGTTTTTCCAAACATTTCTCGCTGTTCATTCAGTTGTTGTTACTTGTGCAATGAGGGGACTTCCGTTTCTTTAAACTCCTATCTGAAAGTTTGGAAATGTGTTAAAAAATACCGAGAGTCGAAGCTCCTTTACGTGTAATCAAAATATCAAAGAAGATTCCTCCACAGCGTTGGAAGTTTTCCTTTTCTTTGAAACTAAACAAAACTACATGAACAGATCCTAAACGAAAACATCCACGCAACGCGCGAGTAATACCCGCTGTAGAACTGGGTACAATGTGTTAAGAGGGATTATTTTGGGTATAAGACCTATATGGAAGATTCGCTCGCTTACCTTTATAATCTCTTGATTTAAATACTATAAAACAAATTTAACGTACTAAGACCATTCTGAACCGGAAAAAGGTATTATCATAAGAATTGTCGGCTAATGTAGCTTACAAACAATGCGTCGTAACGAGAGATCTCAAAAAGAGATCGCAAAACAATTTCTTCATAAAAAGCGAAACTTTCTTACGATTAACAGTTAAAATTTTCCAATTTTTACGCCTAACGAGTAAATGTTTGGTTTATTTTATGGCTAAAGGTTAGCTTCGGTTGAGACCCTCTTAGTTCTGTGGTCACTGTAACAGCCACTATAGAAGGTTTCACGGTCGGGGACGCCATATTGGTAGTGGGGCAAAACGCGGCAAAATTTACAGTGAATGTATGGGAAAAATCGTGATTTTGATGCTCGATAACTCGAGGAAAGTCGATATTCTGAAATTTCTGTGAATTGCAAACTAAAGATACTAGCTAAAAGAGTTAACCGATTAAATCTGAAGAGCATCGGTTTGCTGAGAAGCGAGAAATCGTCTTTTCACTGAGTTTTTCATACAAATGCTTCTAAATTTTCCCGCGAACGGCGGCTCCATTTTACAGACAAATATATGAGAAATAAGAATTTGAATATCCGGCTTTCTTTGTAAGAATACAATTCTCAAATTTGATCGGTTACCTCTTTTAGCTAGCATTTTTAGTTTGTAATTCATAGAAACTGTAGAATGCCAAACTTCCTCGAGTTATCGAGCATCAAAATCACGATTTTTTTTCATACATTCACTGTAAATTTTGCGGCGTTTGCCCCACTACCAAGATGACGTCCGTGACCGTGAAACCTTCTATTTGATGTGCTGTCCACCTTGCAACTTGTCATGTCTTGTTCTCGTTTCAGACGTGCGGTGATTGCGTGACGCACTGGTATCACTACAAAAAAGATGAGGCACACATCAAGGTCAGACTGAGCGGAAACAGTTCACTTCATTTCCGTGGCACGCCGTTGCCGCCTCCATCCTAGTTGCGTATAAGCCTTGGTGTGAGTGTGTGTGTGGGAGGGGGGGAGGTGGTGGGGGGTGGGGTGGGAAGAAAGGTCGGAGATGCTCTTCGTCTCGCTTTGGGGTACAAATCAAGGATTCTGGTACCACTTAGGATTTTACGGACGAAACGCCATTATTTTTTGCTCTCAAAGTATCTTTTAGGATGCACTTGGAAATAATTTTTATTTCTGTGTTCAGGCTAGATCTGGTAATCAAGTCTAATCGAAATTGAAAATTGCTTTTTCCGTTAGAAATGCAGATGTTTTAAATCTTTAATAGGCATGTAATACTTGCACCATCAAACAAAAAGAAAGAAAGAAGAGAAAACTGGCCAAGCAGCAAGAGGCTGAAGAGGCTGCTTCACCGCCAAAAAGATCCAAGGCGGGAAGGACCATTAAAGTCCCTCAACGGTTCCTTAAAGGACCCGAGGGACGTCAAGAGTAAGGCCCCATGCCAGGGGCTCACTTGGGGGGGAGGGATCACTATTGCCGGAAAAGATGGACAGGACAAAATTGGTAAGTGCGTTGCATTATCGTAAGCTTTGTCAGATAATTTTAGCGAACGTTCGCCCTCATGCAAGCCTCATGCAAAGAAAAGCGTTTTTATGATCTCTCGAGCCCTCAGTTCCCAATCAGCATTCGGTCAGCGGAAGTCCGGTTAATTTTAGCTGGAGGCCTGGTTACCCCCAGTTGGCGTCCTTGGCAGCAAAGCGATAGCTGTTCTTTCTGAAGTTTGTGTAGCTTCCCTGTTAGGTTTCTGCACCTTTTATTCATCTAACATGCCACGAAAAGCACTTACTTGCACTGTAGAATTAGATATCTATCAGGTAAGACACCGATAAGGTTCAATTTCTTTCAAAATGCGAAAATATCGAGGTCATGTTTGCGAATATTTCTTGCAACCGTGGTAAACTTTTCGTTACAACTACTGTTGTCTGAAGTTATTTTTGTTGATTTTGTTTTACAGATAACCTGTCCAGGAACACGGCATTTAAACGACAGAAATATGCTATTTCTGTCGGTCTGTATATTAGGACAGACGAAGCGAACCAAATCAGTGTTCGCTTCTTTTCCTCTTGCTTTGAACGAAAGGATGTTCTTTGAAAGGGTGAAGACAACAAATTGATATTCGGACGCTCAGCTGTTTGATCAGCGTATAAATAATTAAACACATTAGCTTAATGATTCAATCATGCAGATTCCTAACGAAGGTCCTTTCATTCTTTGTAGACTTTTGTGAATGCAAGAGAACCTACTCACGTTATAGGTATTCTTGAAGGTAAGCTGTAACCGCGCTGGTCGACAAGCCGCAACCAGCTGTCTTTCATGTAAGCTTAATATTTTTATTAATTTTTAGCTAAATTTTGAAGAGACCCGAGAACCTTTTATTCTCATAACCAATTGGTGACTATCATATTCGCCCATTTTGCAGATGAGCATGTGTTGTTTGAGCTTGTACAGTACTCTGATGTTTACAGAGGTAAGTTTACTTCAAACGTCACTATGGCTTCAAATTCTCTCAACTGATTACCGTAAATTCCTTGTAGTGTTAGTTACAAGAGTTTCATGGTAGATCAAGACATTATAACAGTGTTTTAAGCTTGGATTTTGCCCTTATTTTGCACATGTCTGGTCTGCTTTGGACAAGACACAGAGTAACTGCAGAATACCCGGCCACTTGAAGCTGTATCTCTTAAAATTTATGGTTTTGTGGCTACGAGGCTTAGCAGTTATTCGGCTACGTGGCTAGGTGGTTGCAGATGTACATGGCTATGTTGCTATGTTGCTACGTGGCAATGGAGCTTGGGAGCTACGTGGTTACATGGCTACAGTGGAACACCACCTTACGACCACCTCGTTATTACGGCCACTGTATTCTGGCCTGAAAAAAAGCTCAGTCAGTCATTTTTCTATTTAAAAAACCCCTTTAATACGACCACCCTGTTAATAGGACCAGTTTTCCATGGTCCGAAGGTGGTCGTATTAACGAGGTTCCACTGTACTTGCTTTGGCTCATGGATTTAAGAACGTTGTCTTAAATTGATTTATTGTGATTCTTTAAAGCCTAATTTAAAACCAGTATCTTAAAAAAAAAACGGATTTTTAATCAACACTAATGTCGCATATTTTGAAACATTTTTTGTCTTGATTCCACTTACGAGCCTGTCCCCCAGATAATAGCCCCTCTGTTTATAAGCCCATCCAAAACACCTTATGAAGTTGTACATAGCCCAGGGCTTATATTGGCAGTACTTTATGGCTTTTGTTTATGGTCAAACTAAGTGAAGCGTACACCTCAAGATTGCATTAATGAACTGATTATTTCAAACTTAAACCCGCTGGTTGTTTCAAGAATGCAATAATGAATTGATTATTCAAATATTGAACTCACTTGCTCGATCCAAGAATACGGCTAATGCGTTCCGTTTTCGAAAAATCAATCCACTGTTGTGACTAGTAGGTTTCAAACCTACTAGTCTTTTCTAGAATGCAATAGTGAATTGATTTTTCAAAAATGGAACCCGTTAGCTGTATTCTTGGATGGAATGAGTTCAGTATTTGAATAATCAATTCATTATTGCATTCTTGAAACAACTAGCGGGTTCAAGTTTCAAATAATCAGTCATTTATGCAATCTTGAGGCTTCACTTAGTTTGACTGTAAAAGAATATTGAACTTTGACACCCATCAGCTATGATATCCACCTGAGGTGAGTGAAAATTTACAAGCATCTCCTTTGACGCAATGGTTTGGAACACTTGAGAGGCATACACTAGGCATACGAGATTCAGTGCCATTAACAAATCTAGTCCTAACCTCCTGTCAGGCTTTGATCTGTACTTCAATGGATTTCCAGATTTACATTTTATAAACTTCTTGTTCTTTCTTTGTTGTTTCTTTTTATGAAAGGTGGAAAAGTTTTAGCTCGTTATGAGCAATCTGCTAGAGAATTTCTTTATCCTACACCAACCCTGACAGGCAAAGATGGTATGGACAGGGAATTGTTGCTGAGCCGGACAGTTCACTTCACTGTAAGTGCACAAGAACATTAATGGATAGATTTACCCACATTTTACCTAAAGGAACTCAGTTATAATATTTTGATTTTTTGATTTTTTGATTTATTTTGGCCAAATACAGAATAACCTTTAAATTGAAGGAAAAATAAAACTAACAGCTTATTTTTAATAAATAATAACTTAAGATAGAAAAACACCAAAGAGATAGTGGATGCTTTCCATTATGCCAAAGATTCCAGAAATTTCAGTCTGAATTGAAATGGAAAGGTCTGTTTCGGTTTTTTCTGACTGGAATATTTGGGATCACCTCTGGGGGTGGTCCACATATTTTGGTCAGAATATTGCCGCCGACATGCGCTGTTCCATTTTTGACAAACCAGTTCTTTGCCCTAATTAGGGAATTTGAAAAAGAATTAAAAACTACAATAGCCATTTCTATTGGTTGGCCAGGTTTAATCGGAAAATGTCATACCATTTTTCTCAAGCATTGTCACTGATCTCTGACAGGTTACTTTAGCATAATGGATAGCACCCAGTGATACATATGTG